>JAGXCT010037149.1:35349-64119 GCA_022495035.1 Philopotamus ludificatus | reverse complement strand
AACGTCATTTTTTTGTTGCGTTACATTGAAATGACTTTGTCACCAGCTGCTGTTGAATTAATATATCGTATTTGAAAAATTAAATGAAGTTACCCAGACTATCAGCAATATTTATGGAGACATCTTGAATCCTCGGCAGTGCTTTAGATTATTTAAAAAAATAATAGTGGTGAAAGTGAGTGAAACAATAAATCAAAATCAATGAGGACACTTTAAACTTTTAGTCAAGACCAATCTACATAAAAGCAGCAACTCGATCTTGGTTATCAAACAATGAATGATAATTTAAAAAGCATGGAAATAAATAGACAAATATTTTAGATACCATGCGAACTCTTTTCAACCTCTTAGAATAACGTATTACCATCATTTGTCTTTAGTGTCCAGATATGAAATCGATCAGTTTCTTAGAAGGATTGTTACTAGGTATGAAAAGTGGGCGCGTTTCATCAATCTGAAGAGAAAAAAACAATGATTTTCATTGAATCTCGGTTATCATTGACTGAATAAGCCTCTTTTTTTGTATTTGGTGCGATTTTTTTTAATTATTCAATAAGAATTACTGAAATCTGTCTAGATTGCTGTTGAGATGTATTGTCCCTAAGATCGAGAGAGGTACTGCTTAAAAAATAACAGATAAATTCTCAAGAACGATATTCACCTGCTGTTGCACTCTCTTTATTAACACCATTTTATGTAAATGTTGATTTCAGATAAAAAATACAAATATTGAAAAAGTTAAAAATAATTTGGAGTCGCATTTAAATATAAAACTGAATAATGTTGTATAGTGTTTTTGTTTAAATTACTTTCCGCTTTATCTAATATTATAGAATGATAGAAAATCGTTTTGAATAGTTATCACTAATCGATTAAATGGAAGAAAAGAAACAGCATTGTATTTGACAAAGTTAATGGCCGGAAACTGCAAGATACCATTTTTTAGGGTATGCCATCAAAAGCAAGCTTGAGTACGGAAGGAATAGAGAGAGAGGAGAAAAAAAAATGAATGAATAGAACAATGAAAAACAGTACAAAGCCGGGAAATAAAGTGAAATGACGTGTCAGGTGAGAACGTACCACCTCACCTGTTAAATGTTACGGGCTCGGGTGGCTTGCCAAATCCATTTGTAAGGCGCATAAGCCGCGGGGCTATGGTCTAAGTCCATTCCGAGACCATCTACACCTACTCTCTAAACAGCTTATCTGGACGTGGGACAGAATAAAATTTCACTAAAAAATTTTCGCTATAAATCAAACCTACGTTTGCGGTCTTTTGGTATTTTGTCAAATGTAATTAGTGACACATTTGTTTTGGGATGTGTATAAATTGCAAAGCCCAGAATTAACAATTAGCAAACATAAATTTGAACAAGAGACACAATACGCTTAATCCGATTGTTCTGGAATGAAAAACGCTTTCAGAATTCCGCATATTTAATATTAAAAAAGACGATGATATTTGATGCGGCAAGAATCCATGATTATGAAAGCACAAGAGTTATATGAAAATTTATATTGTTATACAGATATTAAAAATAGCTTAAAATTACCAAAATGACACATATATTTAAATTTAAATACGCAATCCCGAATGTCACAGGGAATACATATACATTTCTCAGATATTATGCGATATGAATAAATAACCAAAAGAGGCTTCCGGCCATGGAACCCTTCAAACAAAGATGGGACCTCCGGACTATGGCAACTCGAACATCGCGAAACGAACCGTCATTAAGAATTAACTCGTAATTCTTGGACCCTCGCACTGCTTTACAGCAAGTATGGACCTACATATATTTCTGACAGTTGCCGGTAATTAAATAATTTAATTTCGGGCACAACCGCTAAAATTTCAGCGCAAACTCCCCCGGAACTATGAATATAAATGGCATAAATAATAAATTGCGGATCAATGACACGCAAATATTCCGTGGACAAAAAAAAATGCGTGAAACAATTTTTTTCGCCCAAATTATATTATTATTATTATATATATACGAATTTTGTTATCCTTTTATCTCATTCCAACGTGACTGTAGCCTAATTACCATAATAATTAATCTTCTTTTAAAACAATTTAAAATAAGTAGTCCAAGAACTCTTGTAGAGATTGAAGCGGAGTGCTTCCATCGGTGGCACGGGATGAGCTAGGGGGTGTAATTAAGATAAATGATTTCATTTACAACCAAATTTTTTGTAATTTGCTCAGCAATATTTATGTAAATATTAATTAAAGCGTGTCGGTTTATATGGCAGTTGTGGGAAAATTAATACGTATTCATTAGCTCGCTGAATGCCGACAATGCTTACTTACAGACAGGAAACGGAAATGGCGCTTTTGCAGAGGACGGAAACGAATCGCTGACGCTCCAAATGATAGGGGAAGCAGCGTTTAACGGACACGCCGTGTTGTAATTCCGAGTTTCGCAATTAAATAGTGGCGAAACACGTGAGCGACACAAATCTGCCGTGTATATATAAAAAAAAATGTTTTATCAAGATCAATTTCTCATGTAAGTAGGGTCTCTGGGATGTCCCAGACCTCATTTGAACTTTGGACGACTTTCGCAGCGACGCTATTACAGGTTGTGCTGAGCATCCACGTTCCATCCATTCGAGGGTTCGGGCATTGTAATGAAGCAGCCGACATTTTGAAGAGTCTGATATTACCAGAAGCTTTCAGCATAATATTTGCGTAAATAGCTGGTGCTAGAGAAACACGGGACGTGTCGGGGTTTATGGGGCAAATATTCGAGCGTGTAATCGAGATTGTTCTTGGCAAACAATAATTAGAATCCGTTAATCGCACTTATCTCCCATGGGGACGAACCCTACGAAAACGATAGGGATATTTTTGTATTTATTATTATGACACGAGAACAATTACGCTTTCAACAATCCCGCACTATGCTAATGCAGTGTAATATGTCCGGATGTGTTAATATTAATGGCATAACACCCCGTGACAAATCCCATAACGAGCCAGGTCGTTTGTCCTATTTATGGGGGACACCCACTACACGGACAATATATTAGGGTAGTATCACTGACCCAGTGCAAGACGCATGACGATACACTGCCGTTTGTTATTCATCATTTGTGAGCCTACTTAATATTAATAAACAGAATATCGGCATATTCGCATGTGTATATGGTTATGTATTATAATAGTTTATATGCATTAATATTTAAGAAAAAACCTTGATAAAATATAAAAAAATACTTGACCATAATATTACTAATATATAAACATGAGGAAACTAGATCTGAGATTTCCAATGTCTACGTCGGGAGAATCATAATGGGTTATAATGGAAAATAGGGAGCATTTTACCAATTTAACACAAGATAATTTTATTATTAAATATCCCAGGGATTCAGTATACCTATTTATCACCGTATAACCTTTATAAATCAACAGATTCAAGTTGTGAAGTTGTGATGGGAAGTGATCTAGAAAAGCTCAAAACAAATTTGTTATATATTCTTTAGAATGGATTTATTATATCATGTTGACACAAAATACATGGAGTTAAAAACCCAAAAAAACTTTCTAATTTCTAACTAAAATAATGCATCCCTGAAAAAATATGTATGTATTTATATGTGCAAATCTGGTTTCGGATTTTTCACCCCAGAATCAGTAAGCCCTAATCTATTGACCGATAAATTATATAGACTCAATGCTTTCGTTCCTCTTTCTTTTTTCTAGGGGACCCTCTCTTTAATCTTCGAAGAGGTCTTTTCTATAATTAAAGAAATGCTATTGCGGGGTTAATAATCACTTGCGACTCGTTATAAACATATAATGTCTAGAGAAGAGGAAAACGGATACCGAGGCAAACCTCCTCCTACGTCCCCATACACCATCGGGAGGGTAAAATCTGATACCAACAGGGTAGAAGATACACGTCCAATACCAGAAATGGCCAAGAAAGGAAAACTCTTTACCAATAACCGGTATGGACACAAAAGGTAAGCCCTCACGTCACGTGTGAGATCCAGGTTCCTTTGACTTCGACTACCATTCGAGGGTCTGGTAAGGCTCATACGTCATCTCTAAGTGTCTCGTGGCTGGCAAATGATGACGCTATATAATTAGACCTGTCTAGTTTAATTCTAATATTAACATCCTTGTGTGCATAAATAAATCTGGTCTCTAACGGATTTCTCACCACAGAGCCCAGTATACCCTGGGAAGGAAAACCCTAATCTGTTGATCAATAATTAGTCTAATCTCAATATTTTCGCTCCTCTTCCTTTTTTCCCTCTCTGAGGAGGTCTTTCCCATGATGGAAGGATTGCTATCGCGCGACAGGGCTAATAATCACTTGCGACCGGCTACTTTAGACTCGTTTTGGGCAGCTGTGCATATGTATGCCTGTGTATATCTACATAGGTCTGTGTGTGTGGTCGCTCGCTACTTGTCACTCGTGACTCGTTATAAGCAAATAACACATTAGTTAGAAGAGAACAAACGAATACCAAGACAAATCCCCTCCTTGCCTGGACACAGTCGAGAGGGTAAAATCTTCTACCAACATGGTAGAAGATGTACGTCCAATGCCAGAAATGACCAAGAGAGGGAAACTCCTTACAAAACACCGCATACCAAGACGGCTCGGGTCTCCGCGGTAAGGACACGAAAGGGGAGTCCTCACGTCACGTGTGAGACTCAGATTCCTTTGGCCCTAACTACCATGCGAAAGTTTGGTAAGGCCCATGCCCTCAGCGAGCGAGAGCCTTGTGGCTGGCAAATGATTGATGATAATGATGATGATGATTATAAAAAGCTGTAAAGCTTTCATAAAATACAATAAACAGTTTAGAGAGTCTTGCAACTTAAAGCTGATAGTGGATTATAATAGAGATTTTTAAATAATTACAATAAACCCTTCTATAGTGCTTGCTACTATAGAGCGGTTTTCTGTAGCATGCGCGATAGTCGCTCCTATAGCACTCCTTTCTAGAGCGCGGATCATCACAAAAAATAACACTCTAAGAGAGAAATATTTTTATCTATTTTAATAATGCATAATTTAATATGTTGACATTTTTTGTTGCTTTCTGCAACCATTATTTTGCATAAAATAAAATAATCCTCATATGGAAAATGATTTCGTCCAAATTACAAAATACTATTAATAAACCTAATCCTAAACATCGTATTGTAGTCTTCTATATGGCGAATTTTAATAGCATGGTCCATACCATAGCGCTATAGGAGGATTGAATGTATTTAAAAAAAAATATGTCATTTAATCAATAACATTTAAAATGTGTAAAATAAAAATAAATCGAATTAATTTTTTCCAGATTCAAAATATACTGTAATTTCTCATTGAAAAAATAGATCGATAATGTGATGATAATATAACGGATTGTGAAATCATACATTAATATAAAAATCTGAGCCATACAGGTATTAAAAGCTCTAATATTATAAATAAATATGCAAAAATATATAACTACATTTAAAATGCAGCATTGGACGTTTTCGATTTCTTTAAAATAATTGCAATTACGAAAAAGGAATTCGCCAGCTTTAATATTAATTTTGTTATAATGCGCGCAATTGGAGATCGAGTATAAAATTTTCAGAACGAGATAACTAACGGAGCTTTGGTTGATATGGCCAACTCAATTATTGTACAAATGAGATCGAAAGTGATACTGAAACTTTTGATTCAACTTTAACTGTACAAACTATGCATAAGCGATGAACTGTCTAGATATGAGAGTCGCGATTTGCAATTTCAACGATTCCAGATACGAAGAAAATTTACAAGAGTTTAAAAACAGATCGCCGATTTTCTTATTCAACGTGTAATTAGTTATACAAAAATAAATCATTGTGGGCATATTTCTTAATGGCCGTACATTATTGTTTGTTTCAAAGCCATTCCGGTCTACGACAGTTTCCGGCGGCATGAATTTTCCTCCGTTTATGCTGAATTATTCACGATATAGTAAACTCAGTATTACAATAACAAATAGTGAGTTTTGATATAATCCGCATGTAGTTATAGCAGTCGGCTTAGTTTTGCTCAATTGAACTGCGGCCGATCGACAAATAGTTGGCAACCTCGTGTTCAAACATCCGTAATTGTACAATTGTCTGCAGCAAGCAAATAAAAGAACTTCCTTTGTTGTCGGACGATTATTTTCGAGCTCTACTGAATGAACGTTTTTATTTAACATTGAAGAATCGTTTCTGCAAACATTTTCAGTGTTCGTCCCCGGCATCGAGGGCTAATTGCGTGTACGTTAAAATTTGATTGAGCAATTAGGCATTAGGCCGCTGAGTATATGTTTTTAATTATGATTTAAATTAGCATGTAAATACGGTAACGATCCTACTTGTGTTACATGCCGGCATCGTTTTGTAGCGCTTTCCCTCATTTTCCGCCCGCCGATGTGTTTTTCCAAGGTCTCTGACGTCACACTCGAGTGCGTAACACAATGGGGGTGTCGGCGAATGTTAATGATGAAGTTTCATGTCAAATGTAAACAGTGTTGTGAGAGGCTTTTTGGTTGAATGAAATGCAAACAGAGCGGACGGGTGATGGGTAGGTGGTTCTCGTGGGACAGAGTGCCTTGCCAGCGAAAATGTAGGGACAAGTATAAAAACCGTTGCCGAAATCTCCAGGTAGGCCCCGAGACTATTAACGGCCGTTATAGATCGTTAAGGACGACGCCTCGACGTTGTGCAGCGTCTCTCCTTTTTTTTTCTTTCGCTCCGGTCCCCAAAGTCGAACGTTAAAATTTCAGTTCCGGATAATGTTTTCGTTTATTCCGCAAATGGTGAACACAAATATTTATTCTGTCTGATTTTATTGCTTTGCAAAATTAAAGTTTAATTCTTTACATATCTTTTATATGTTTGATCAAAATGATATTGCATGCATACAATAATAAATGTTATAATCTTAAGAATTCATCTTAAATTAAACTTTATGTAGAAATAATATATGAAATATAATAAATCATTTGATAAAGCAATGGATAAGAAATGGATTAGCTGAATCAATCATCCGTTAATGTCAAATTGCACTTAAGATTTTTTTACTGTATATTTACTGAAAAAATATAAATACCTTTTCACAATAATTATTTAACGAGACTTAACATACATAAGTTACGCAAAGGTAGTCGATTGATTGTTTTTTTATTTAAATAAAAAACTACTATCAGAGAAAGGAATGTTTCAGCCATCAATAGATGAGACGTGCTTTTGTAATTTTATTCTGTTTTTGTTTGATCAAGGAATAAAGGCAACCAAGCATTAGAAAAAAGCTGGATTTCCACAAAAATGCACAAGAAAAAGATTGGATGTCTATCTACAGCCAGAATTGGTCTTTTAAAAATGGGTTTTTTATGAATTGGCGTCGATGAAGCTTGTGATTTTAGATGGCATAATTTTAGTTAATCCTTTTTTATCTCGGTACGAAGCCATTCCAATGAAATGTAACTAGAATTGAGATGAGAGTGCTGTACACACAACCTTTTGCGAAAAAAATCAATTGCTTTTTTCCGGACAAGTACCTGTTTCGACCCCTTGACCAACATTAACAATAATGAAGGTCTTTCTTCGCTTATGGTGAGAATTTTTCAGAGTAATATATTTTAAATTATCTAACCTTGTTTGGATTGTTGCTATGATAATGTACATTATTAATAACTTGCAAATACATTTTTTACCTTTTTTAGATCAATATAAATATAGTATTTAATCGTTTTTGTGTACCGTATTGTTACGAAACCGTGTACAGTAATTTTATTAGCGAGGTAAAAACACAATGAATATTTTTATTAAATCTACAGATATTTAAATAGTGATTTTATTCCAGATTTGGGTACGTATCTTAACATTTATGTGGGTAAATCCAATAACAGATGAGTTCGAGCATGTAAAACCCTCGATATCTCAGCATTTCAAATTGAGCCCTTCTGATAAATGTATAGCACACGACTGCCGTTTCGAAACCGCACTCCGGAAACAAAATCGCTTTAATTTATGCAAAAAAGCGTGTATTCCTGGAAATAATTTGAATAATGAAACGCACGTGTTGTATGTATGTAGATTAAAAAAAAAAATAAGCAAACAAACAATGTGGAATGATTAGCAGAATAAATATAGAGAGAGATTTTTTTCATTAATTCAGGAATAGGAGCGGGGGTAGAAACCTCGGTTGGCCCGCGAGTTCTTTCATTGCCATCGTGCAAGTCACGTAATGGAAGTTCTTAATAAATTCATCGCAACATTTCTCGACAAAAAGGGAGAGAACGAATTTCTATACCGAATTTCTAGGTCGATAATCAACCGAATAAAAAAAATCGGAGATGGTTCGAAAACGAAGAAGGTGAAAATTCACTGACCACAATGGGTTCATTCGGCCCGAGTCAAATGTATAGATGTAAACTTTTATTATTGAGAAAAAAAAATCGGAAAAAGATGGTATTCTTCGCGTATAAATTATGGCAATAATAGAATCGCGGACCGGAAAAATGGAGGCAGCTTTACGATTCTGGCGATGGATTCCACATGGACGTAATGACCAGAGGTGGAAGGGCTATACCACATCGTTTCGCTGGAAATGGAGAGGAGCAAAAAAATAACTTAACATAAATCTACATAATTCGGATATTAATGTATTCAATTATCTCCGCAATATGATATCAACTTCGAAGAGTTACGCGATAATTAAGCACGACATAAATGTAATTAATTGCGATAGCGCCATATCTCTATAACCATTGATCGCTTTAAATATTTACATCATAAACAAAGGTTTTTTGTGCCATAAAGTAACTAGGTCAACATGTAAACGCGTAAGCATTGAGAATTATTGCCGCCATAACAATGTCGTGTTATATTAATATTTATAACGTTCGATGTATTATTAAAGAATATTAAATTATTAAAGTACCGTATCGTAAGTGGCACAAGTCGTTGATATTTTAAATTTGAGTATGTTCACGCCAAAGTTTATAGAGAAAGTTTTTAGCAAGATACAGTAAAATCTCTCTTTAAATCTGCACGAAAATACATTTCATATCAGAAGTGAGTTAAAATAAAAACTTAATAAACACAAGCTGAATAACCCCGCTTTTATTCCAGAGCAAAAGACACAAGGTCTCTGCGGATATATCCGAGAAATTCAGACGTCAAATGGTATAAATTTCCAACATTAAGATGTTTTGTGAGAGTTGAATATTTCGCTACACATAATTAAAGAGATCTAAATTAAACTTATTGTTTCCGCGTAGTTTTAAGGACAATATATGAAAACGCCAGTATTATCAAGCAGCAATGTCGGATTATTATCTTATGGTTACGTGATGAATCTATATGACATGATTCAAAGCGATATCTATACGAAAGTTTTCATTATAAGGCTATATATAACACGATATACACATATTCGATTCACAAACTTCCTAATGTACGTCAATTTCACTAATTTCGCATAATTGCTATAATTGTAATTGAATATCTTCAATTACAACGGTCACAGCCTGATTCAAAAAGCTTGTTTCATTAAAAAGAGATCAGTGTTAACTATTATATATCGATTAACTATGCTAAAAAAAATCTGCTGGATAAATAAGTAAATGTTGAGAATATATGAATTTTAGATGATTAGATAATCACACCCATCCCTCGATTTACGTAATAAATACGTAACCGGAAAAAATACCGCGTAAATAAGATATAGAGCTCATACAAAATGTAGGGATAAGTTCCAAAATCACCGCGTAAAATAATATGACATTTTCCATTTTTCTTTTCCATATTTCTGGAATTGTAATACCTCTATCTTCATCAATCTCTGTCAAAATATCTCGACACGTATGTTTATTGCAATATTTAAAGATTCAGATGATCATTGATTTAATGGTCGGTCTGTCCAGACCTTATTCTATGGTAAAAACATAATATTAACACTAGAATGTTGTATATTATGTGGATGACCATTTTTTTAATCATTCTGTTTAATCTTTCTTTATAAATTGATGTCAACATCCATGCTTTCTTATTAGCCGTTTAATGCAAAGGCTATATATATGTTTAAACTGTTTAATTGATCTGTCACGGTGACTCAAACACAACCGCGTTGTCCGAAGGCAGTCTATTATATAAGGGAAATGGACCCCAAGCATTTCAAGTCGAAATAATCTTTATCAGTGTCTTGACTTTATTTTAAATGGTTATGTGTCACTAGTATACGTTATTTAAATGGATTTATGTGTTTTCACGTGTCACTAGTATACGTTTCACTCGCACTTGGCACATCGTACCGGATGCGAGCGAGAAACACATCTCACCCGTGCAACAGAAACGAATATTGTTGTTTTTTTATTTTTTTTCTCGCAATTGCATACAATAATGGAAAATGGTTATTTAGAATATTTATTCTGTAGATATTTTTAGACAAATAAAAAAAGTTTGTGACATGTAGGATTTATATTAAAAGAGAGAGAAACATAAAAAAAATAGGGATCCCTAATACGGCTAGGTTAATAATATTGAGAGCTCGATTGATCACTAAAGCCTCACAATTCGATCATCAGACATTCGGTCATCAGAATTGTTACCTTGAAATCACAAGCTGTTTTTTACAGATTTGGATTTAAAATTCCTGATAGGACAGGACATTGGTTTAGTTTTTTTTAAATGAATTATTCTAAGAATAAAAATAGTTATACATTATACGCATGAGAA
Source organism: Philopotamus ludificatus (assembly GCA_022495035.1). Classification (NCBI taxonomy): domain Eukaryota; kingdom Metazoa; phylum Arthropoda; class Insecta; order Trichoptera; family Philopotamidae; genus Philopotamus; species Philopotamus ludificatus. The sequence continues at coordinate 53,387 of JAGXCT010037149.1, read as the reverse complement.
TTTGGTCGATATTTTGGATTTTTCTACTAATTAATATGACGAGTAAATGATACGCATACTCGGCAAAGTCCCGCCGCACACTAAGGGCCGTGGGCGAGAAAAAACATCGCGTCCGTGTAACAAAAGCGTGCAAATAAAGGAAAATGATTATTTATTTATTATCAAGACTTTTTAGACAAATACAAAAATTTTGTGACATGTAGGATATATATTAAAAGAGTTATTTGAGAAAAAGTAATAACTTGTCCCAAAAAAAGCCCATTTAGTTTAAGATAATTTTGTATTTTTTTTATAGATTTTTTCTTATTGATAGTGTCGATAATTTTTTATTTAGATAATGGGTGCTCTTAATAAATTATTAGGTGAATTTAAAAATACATAATTCTATATGTTTCTAAGAATTTATGTGGTCTACGTAGAAAATAACGTAAGTACTAATTACCGTAGCATGAGTCTCGTACGATTATTATAATAAATCAAAATTGTACTCGGTAAATACGTGCTCGGGTGACAACTGGGGAAGTTTGCATGTCATTGCTCCAATGAGAAATGGGCGTGAGGTAGACGACCTCACCAAATAATGAGGGTCCAGTTTTATTACAAAAAATATTGATTAAAACATCTCAATTTAAAAAAATATATTACATTCATTTGAATAAATTAAAGCTTTGTAAGCGCGTTTTCGGTTATAAAGTATAGTAATAGAGTGTTATCGATTCAATCTAGTTGTTACAGAATCGGAGGACGCGAGCAATGACATCAAATTTGTTTTGGACAGAAGACTCGATAGAAATCTTTACGTGTTTATTGCGGACACAAAGGGCACGCGAGGAGTACAGAGCCGGATCTGGAACACAAACAGCGCATTTCCTACTCCCGGATGGTATCAGCCGGTTGCATGGGATCGTAAACCTAACCCGGAGACAAGTCCGACCAGATAGAGATAGGGATATACATGGATACAAACTCAACAGCGCGTGAGATAAGTGCTACTCTTTATATTTATGCGCTTCTCAACGGGGAGATCCCGGAGAGCCGCGAGGATCGTCGAACTCGGAAACATTTATACTATATTTTGGAAGGCAAATGTATAAGATGTCGTCCTGTTTTCGAAGGCAAAGCACGGCACGAAGACTGTTTACAAAGTGCTAAGATGTGCGTACCGGTAAACGTATTGTAGGGTAGATTATCTAGCGCACAGTTTTACGACTCCCGCAGAGGATTGTCCCCTTGCCGTATAAATGTGACTGGAATTAAAGAAAGTCAACTGCACTGTATAAAGCTAATGAATTGAGTTTCAGTATAAAAAATAAAACTAAATTAAAAAAAAACACTTGCATGTATGCAAATACGATCGGGTGATCCATTATGCTAATACGACAAAATGCTGCAATTCAGATTTTATAATCATATACAGGTTTATATGGAGTAGGTACTTGATCATGCAAAGCCTTTAGACTGATTAAAAATATAAGCTATACATACCGATTCTTTTAGAATTTTTTACACGGATTTCAAATAATACGCTTAAATACATAAAGACCAATAATCTAAAGTGGTTCTTCAACGCACGTAAACGCTTACAGTTGCATGTATTCTTGTGTAAAATTTAACATTTCTCTTAATTTAATCTCGACAATCATAAATAGAGTAATAAGACTTACATTCCAAAAAATATTCTAGAAATATCCATTTTTTCACCAAAATCACACAATGTGGATGGCTAGTTTCTATGGGCCTGAAAATCTAAATTTAGTCAGAGAGGAGACGAGCTTCAATTAGAAAAGAAGCTATCTTAGGCTCATTACAAGTGCAGACGCAGAAGTCCCGACTAAAGCTTTGTTCGTAGGTCGCATACTCTCAAGAGACAAGTCCGTCCAAAGACTGACTCTCTTCGCCATAAGATGACATTAGTAATGCCAACCTGTAGCCCCACACTATATCGGACATCAAAGGCATCATAAATCATCCGATTGACGTCTTAACCTAGCTGTGTCAATGGGATCTAATAATATTTGGAAGCCTAGGTTTTTGGTTTTTCTCGAATAACTCTTTTAATATAAATCCTACATGTCACAAACAATTTTATATTCATCATCATCATCATTTGCCAGCCACAAGGCTCTCACTCGCTGAGGGCATGGGCCTTACCAAATTTTAGCATGGTAGTTGAGGCCAAAGGAACCTGAGTCTCACACGTAACGTGAAGGCTCCTCTTTCGTGTCCATACTGCGGGGATCCGAACCGTCTTCGTATGCGAGTTTCCCTCTCTTGGCCATTGCTGGCGTTGGACGTACATCTTCTACCATATTGTAATCGATTTTACCCTCTCGACTGTGTCCAGGCAAGTAGGAGGGGGTTTGTCTCGGTATTTATAAGTCACAACTATATATTTTATAATATTATAAATAAATATAAAAATAATTGACTTGAAATGCTGGAGGTTTATTTTCATTATAAATAGTTTATTTTCATATAAAATTTCATTCGCATCGGTTAATGAAAATTCAGGGTCAGATAATTTATTTGTCGAGCCTAAATACTTAAAAATATTTTAACACTGATGTTTAAATTATAATAAGGCTTTAAAAATAGAAGCAATGAAACCTCACACGACTAATTTCAATTAAAATATTGTGAAAAATATATAACCATTCAAAATTGTTAGTATTAATGGTATAAGAAACCCATGTCAACGAGTATAGAATTTCCAGTCTTAATTTTACTCTGTCATTGACTGACAAGTATCATGAGTTTGAGTAAATGAATCAAAGAAGCCATGTGAACGAACTCGGCACATGGTTTATTGAAAAAAATATCAACATGCAGAGGCTGAGCTGGTTTAGTAATTTAAAAAGGCTTCTTCCTCGGCTTAAGACTTTAACTGAATGAAAATTCTATAATAAAAAAAAAATCAGAAACTGGTCCAAAAACGTCAGATTAAGTCATCAATTAACGAGTAACTAGAGGGTTATCAGCAAGAGACAGAGTTGATGTAGAAATTTTACCAAGATTTCGGCTATTGAAGTGAATGAGTGAATTTTAATTGTCCTAATTAGATAATAAGAAAAATATTTTTTCAAAGATATTTGATCAGTCAGTAAAGAATACTTTTATTTACAAAGTACAAAGTCTATCTAAAATTTAAATTTCCGTAATGTGTTTTATGAAAAGATATATCTAGATACTCCACCTGATATTATAATATTAGTATCCAAATTTGTAGTAAACCAATATTAGAGTTCAGAGCGATGACGAAAAAAGATAATAATCATGATTGACTATTTATAAAAGGGCAAATTAATAATAATAGATAGCTATTGTGTAGCTCCGGAGCAATTAATTGAAGAAAATATGAGAAATATTGACGCTAGGAGAAAATTACATGAATCGACTTCCAATGAAAGCCTTTGAAACTATTTCCGTTTCAATGGATTTCATTCAGATAGTATACGTATTTTGTGAAGCATGTAATATTCATGAAATATACTTGCAGTTTAAATACAATTTAATTTAATATACAAGAGAAATATATGTATGGGTATAAGGTACACAATGTATGAACTTTCTTTTGTACTTGAATCAACAACAGAGAACTGCTAACAAAATTGACAAGATATTGAGACAAAACGTTAAATTCAAACATGTCTGCGCAAACAATATTTTTTCTTTTGATCAACAATTGAAGGAGAAAACGGTTCAGTAAACTTTCAAATTGCTGATATACTCCTAATATATTTTTTTTAATAAAAAAAAGTCATAGAATACGGGCACCTGTGTTTGCAAAAAGTTATTTTTTGTTTACTATGAAAACTCTAGGGGTGAAAACTTTTTTATTGCCCATGTGCTGGATGCGGTCAATGTTTTCGAAATTACACAATTGGAATATAATTAGGCACCGGAAAATTGGAAGCATTAATGCCAAAGCATTAAGCAATTACGGAATAATTTATTCGATTTTTTAAAGATACGTTTACTCCGTTTTATATTATGCAAACGGAACAGCGGGCTTTACTGTGAATAGAGAGGAAATATTTAAAGTTATTCAGTGCACAAATACATAAATACATACACACTTCTCTCTTCAAATATTCCGGATGCAAGCTGAATATCGTTCCGGAATATCTCGTAGATTATTCAGCATTCGTATGCAATTTTACGCTTGTATCAAAACGGCACTACTTTCGGTGGCGCCCTATGTTCGCTCGGCTACGGCTAATTCGATTTGATTGATTTACGGTTGTGTAGTTGAGTGATCGGCTCTGGAATTGGAATGAATATTTACATATTACTCTAACAGCGTTAGTTCAAGGAGCTGTTAGTGTAAACAGGACTCGGGGCCGCGGCTGAAACGTACTAAGCGCCGTCGAATTAAATAAGCGAGGGAGGGACCTTTTATGCCGCTTTTAGCGCAAATTAGCTTGTCTAACTTCGAGGATCTGAAGCGAGTATACGAGGACTGGAATTATAAAATAATATGTAAATTTAAGAAAAAAATTGGATTAGCCGGAAAAAAATAATTATATACACTAACGAGAAAAGTAACATAAAAAATAATTGAAAACAATTTTTATATTATTAATATATATGTATTTATTCAGTACTACCGAAAAAATCGTCAATAATACAACTGTTCTTCAACTACTTCACAAAAACATTCTTGGATCCACGTATTGATTTCTGCAGACGACCATGGAGGGAAAAGTATGAGAAATATGGTGCTTGGACGGTAAAAAAGCTGTCGTAGTTCCGCAACATTTGAAATTAAAGCTCCAGAACATACAAAACTGGAGAAAAACATGATCAATTGATCCCCTACGTCCGAAAACAGAAAAGGAACTTGAAGAAGATGAAGCATATATACGATTCGATTTAAATTCGCAGATTGTACAATTATAAAAATTGTTTGTTGTAACAGTTTATTTATCCCTGACGTATTTTAGTCAAAAGGTTTTATTTGGCGTTCTGGTGTGCTGGACGATTTCTTACTTTTAAAAAAAATGTTAAAGAGACATTTAAGAGATCACGATTGAATCATAGAAGCTGAACGGCTTACAAAAATTGCGGGTAGGAAGCGCTTTAAAGATTGGTTGGAAAAAGCGATGGCACAAGTTTATGATGTATTTAATTAGGACTACTACAAAGAAATTAAAAAAATAAAAGATTTAAAACATCAGGTACAATAAGTTTATTTATTTAATTTATAATTTTAAAAATATTCTTGGCGATTATTTTTGATCAAATTATACTTTTTTGACGATGATTGTATGATTCCTGTGATTAATAATCTATATAAATACAAATAACAGTCAACCCTGCTATAGTGCTGAGATTACGAGGACCACGCTATATAAACAGAAGGCAAGGCACTTATATACAATTTAGGGGTAGGTTTTTTTAATTGTATCTTGAATATACATTTTTCCGTTTACATATTTTAAATTACCGAGCTATATTTTGTTGTCAACCATATTGCATAAGCCTTTATTTCGCAAGGGAATGTATTATATTACATATTAACGATATGTAACATGATCGTCATATTAAATTTTGAAAGATACGTTTTCGTTTTTTACGTTATCAAGTAAGTTTAATAAAAATTCCAACCTCATGCAAAATTGTATAATATTGTTACATAACATAAGATAACGTCTGTCGCTTATCTGGGAAATGTCAGGAAATGACATTTTCGAGATCTAAAGAATTTCTAACCTTTGATTACACGTTTGGGAACTTAACTCTTCCCAAGCAATCGTCAATTAAAGATCTGGGAATTCTGTTTAACTCTAAATGTAGGTCCAATTTACTTGCTTACGTAGAATGTAATAGAGCTTCAAGTATGTTGGGCTTTGTCTTCAGAAATTCTCATTACATGCATAGCACATTAGTTGGGTTGCTATACGATACATTAACTAGAATTATAAAGGACTTAGTATCACGGCGCCATTTGACTCTTCTAATATCCTCAGACTAGAGAAAATCCAGAAGAAATTCTTGAGATATCTCTACATTTAATTTATACCACATGATTCCGGGCTCCCTGGGGGTAATTTACTTGGCCATGTACTTCTTCAAGCTTTTGGTTGGCGCAGTATATAACCCCTTTGTACTGTGTGAGTCGCCCTTATGGGCACACTACGATCGAGCTCGTATGCGTGTGCTTTTTCTTCCGCCATACATGAGAAGAAGTACTATCGGAAACTCTATAAGTACTATCGGATAATCTAGCTATTACTCTGCTCAACTACTTGGTTTATTATGTAAATATTTTCAATGCCATTCGCCATTTCGTTAATATCTTATATGAGATTTTATGATTTTATATAATAGAGATCATTTTTTTTCTTCTATACTATGTGATGAATTTTACTATTTTTCGCTATGTTTTAACTTTTCATACTATTATGTATTTAGTAGGCGGATTGGATCAATCTGCAATGGTATTCACGCATTGTCTTTAAATAAATTACATTTCAATTATAAATATGTCTTCATGCTTCTGCACTGGGTAGCGGAACTCTAGACCGGATGCAAATATCCAACGCATTCTATTGATTATATTTGTTGTAGATGTTGATAGCTGCGCAAAAGAAATTCGCTAACTACATTAGCTAAATATTAATAACATTTTTTAAATCATAAAAATATTTTATATGATCAAGGTCTAATACAACAATGGCTATATTCGTAAAATATATTTAAGATGACGTCTTTTGCGAGTTATTGATATCTTTCTGGTTAGTAATATCCAGCTTTGAATATCCTCGCAATATAGGGTCTGTCACTGCCCACGAAACAGCAGCAGCCCACATTGAATCAAAGCAAAGAACGGAGTCTAGCCATAACCACTCGACCGTCTCTAACAAGTACATGTTGAATGTGTCGCTGCTGGCTCGACACACAATTGCAGACGAGGTGGGGACTACGGCTAATTTTTTGGGGTGGAGAATAGAGGGGGTGAGGGAATGGGAAAAGAATCTGCAATGTGTCTGCCATGCACCGTGACGACACAACGTCCGATTGTAATTGTCAAAATATTTCCACCGGGTCAAAGAGGAGGACCCCCACGGCAGAGCGGCGGGCAGGAGACGCGGGTGGCGGGTATCGATCGCGCCCCCAGGAGCCCCCGATCCTCGCCCCCCTCACCCGCCACCCCCACTCCACTGCCCAAGCCTTAAAAGCTCCCAGGACCCAGAGCCAGCCGCTCCCGAAAAGCCTCCGCCTCGAGCTTTTTGTTGGCCGCGTTACCCAGGACCCGTGTGACGGAAACAAACATTAATTATTTACTGCGCGACGGGCATTAACCTGATTTTGTTGACTGATGCCAGGGTACGGACCTGTAATTTTGGGAATGTCATATCGAAAACTGGCCAATTACGTGCACGTTGACGCCTATTTAGTCGTCGACGCCGCTATTTGAACAACCGACGCCCTACACCACCCCGTGTACATAAAACTTAATAAAACTTCGATTCAAGGGAAACGATACACAATAATGATGAGAATTTATTAACATTTTGTGTTACTCCAGTTCCGCACCTACTCGATTTAATTCAGAATTATTTCCATTCGAGGAGTTTCATCATTGAAACACTCGAGATATATCCTAGATTAAATATAATTGGATAATATCATAACAAGTCCTCGTTACCCAAGAAAAAATACAAAGCTACATAAATTATCCGGATTTGAAATTGAAAAAGAATGTTGGGCACATCTCGGCCGAAGAGAGAAAGAGAACGAGGATTGTTGAAGTCTTGAAATAATAGATATATACACAGAATGCGGAAACTTTATACCCACGAGCTAAATTGATAAATAATGAAAGCGGTCCTGTGTTTTTTCATGAAATTACGCTGTCATGACCTATATGTAATTTACCGGGATGTAAAATAATTTTAATCAAAATTGTATTACAGAAATTTATATCAGGCTTTACAAATTGTATAAAAAATTTGAGTTATAATATTTATCCATTATGTACTTGCGTAAAAAAAAACCATAGAACATCATAATCTTACCGCAAAAGCTGTTTATGTAAAGCGTCGTGCAAAAAAGGTCATAACACTTTTCATTGTTAAAAGTTTTTAATGAAAAATTTGCATTTCTCCGAGAATATATGTTTGATTAATAAAATATTCCAAAAATAAATAAATATAAATTTTCCGTTACGCAGACGAAAAATTATTAATTATTTTCTTTATTAATAAACCTGTTGCTCAATTTTCAAGGCATTTTCCGCTGTAATTTTTCTCCGTGTTCAGCAATTAATCACGCCTGATCGATTGATAAAAATATAATCACGGTCTTTGAGTCTTGAATACGGACAGAAATAAATTTAAATTGGATTACGAAATATAATCAAAATAAATTAAACGCACAATTCACGAGTATCGCCCACGTCCCCAATAACGCTCCTATACGTTTCGTGCGTATTAAATGCGTACAATATTATTATTTTGTGCGAAAGATAACGCATTAAGCGTTCGGCATAAAATTTCAGGGCAATTAGACGCGAACCACTAGAACAAATGAAAAATTTATATCCGAGTCCGCATAGAATGCGTAGTAAAATGTAAATTTTAGCATTGTAAAACCGGCATTGTTTATGGTTTTTAATATTTCAATATACGCCATGCTTTTTTTATTAATATTTATTCTCGACTCCTGCGATGCTAAGGCTATTATGACCGATTCCGTTGAGCGAAGAAAAAAAATCGCAAGAAAAACCGTGAAAATCTACGCCGTTTATCACAGCTGGAATCGCTTTTATTAAACGATTCATTAGCGCAATTATTTTGCGCAAAAAATATTTGTTGACAATCCGTGGGATATTGAATGGCGATACGTATTTTCCTTTGTCGAATGTAGGCCATCCGTTTATGGTACGGCGATTCGTTTATTTATGGCTCTCTAAAAGTGACCATTTTCGTTTTGCTAAAACGATTTATTGATTTTTGCGTCATAGAAAATAAATCCGATACGCTATTCCGTTTTTTGTGTCCGGCGGAAAATGCACGCATTACACATTCAACATAAAAATGGGTTTTATGTCCTTTTGAATAACGGAAGTAATCCCAGTGGGGATAGACATTACATACAACACGACTCAAAGACAATAAATACAATTAAAACTCTTAAATTTCTAACGCAATATATGCAGATTGCTATTTTTTTTATTATAAAATATTAATTATATGCCTGAAGCGTATTTAGTTAATCATTTAACTTAATTAATTTTTATGGTTGATTTATTAAGTTATGTTTCATATATATCAGGAAAAATTATAAAAATATAATAAATAATAGTAATACAAGTAATAGTTATTATATAAATATCTATACTAAAATAATGCTTTGTGGATTTTGCTATTAATAACTATGTACATTTTCATGTTTACCAAAAATAAATACATACATAATTAAAGCCACACATCAATTAAGCACCAATGAAGGATTGTAAATTGTTTTGTGTCGGAAATAGAAATTTAATATTCTGACATAATATTTGTAAATTGAGGAAAACTGTATTTTAATATATTAATATATGCGACAGGGCTAATAATCACTTGCGACCGGCTACTTGAGACTTGTTTTGGGCAGATGTGCATATGTATGCCTGTGTGACTCGTTATAAGCAGATAACGCATTAGAGAAGAGAATAAACGAATACCGAGACAAACCCCCTCCTACTTGCCTGGACACAGTCGAGAGGGTAAAATCCGATACCAACATGGTAGAAGATGTACGTCCAATGCGAGCAATGCGTCCAAGAGAGAGAAACTCTTTACAAAAAACCGCATACCAAGACGGCTCGGGTCCCCGCGGTATGGACACGAAAGGAGAGCCCTCACGTCACACATTTTCATATCATGCTTTGTGAGGTAAATGGCGTTGAAGAAGGTACTCCTAAACCTCGAAATATCTTTAACTCGATGTAATGTTTCGACATGTCATCACAATGATGATCACTCATCGCAAAAAACAGTTGGCGTCGCTTCAGTTTGCGGTCTACCGTAACGGGTCTACTTTAGTATGAGGTCTACCGCAACGGTACTATTTTAGTATGCGGTCTACCTTGAAATCGCGGTATTTAGTCATTTGTTTTTGTAATGGCTCTTGCATAAGCTTTAAGCCCAAATACGTGCACGGTTGCTGTAGCGTGTACTTTGTGTAAAAATTGAGCAAATTTTTCATTTTAAATTGATTTTAAGTAATTTCGACAAAGATCATTTCAAACCTCTTGTAAAATTTGATATTGAAGTTAAAATTATATCGGAATGGAAACGAAAGGAGAGCCCTCACGTTACGTGTGAGGTTCCTTTGGCCTCGACTACCGTGCGAGAGTTTGGTAAGGCCCATGCCCTCAGCGAATAAGAGCTTTGTGGCTGGCAAATGATGATCATGATGATATGTGTCTATAGATAATGTATTAAATATACAAAAATATCAATATAACTTTAATTATTAATCAAGTCGGTGCCTACGCAGACAGTATTACTCCACGCGGTGTGATGCAAAAGCGCTGTCTGCTTCTCAGCGATATCAGCGTCAGCTATTGAGTGGATGCGGGCCGGTAGGGGAGTGCGGGGGGCCGGTCTCGCCGCTATGGGTTGTCGCGCTGCGACTTCATTCTGACTCATAGCTCTTTGGAGCACGTGTCACTTATTTTATTATTGTTATTCTGTAGTGTTTTTAACACATCTTTACTTTTTTAATTTTTAATATTTCACAGCTCTCACAAATATTTAATCCACGAGCCTCCGCAGCTTAAAATAAATTAATTTCTTTCATTCTAGAATCTAAATAGCTATTGTTTTTTTTAAATAAAAAAATACTCATTTTCGTCAAACATTAAACGAGTTTAAACACGATTATTTTGCTTAGATATAAATAATACTTTTTTTAAATAAATGTCAAGTAAGTAAATGTTTTCTAACCCCATATGGGGATGCAAATATCAGAGATATTTACATATTTTAAAATCCATTCGACAGCAAACTTTTACTTAAACGTTATATAAAAATTCACGCTACAGTTTCAGAGGAGTATTCTTAAGATAGATTCAAATACAAAGGATATTCAGAATTATATTTTATTTTTTTTTAAATATTCCATTAAAATCTTGAATTAAAAATTATTAAGGAGCAGTTGGAGCATACTAATTTAAGAAAATTAAGTAATGGCCAATTAAGATTATAGATTTATATCTACATTTAGGAGCACTTATCTTCGTAAAAGGATATAAAATGCCAAGACCATAAAATTCAAATATAGGTCAGAATTAACAAATGATTTTTTTTAATCTTAGCTCGCGGATTTCATTTTTTTTAAATGTGGCTGTTGAATTGACCCAAGATTTATATAATTAAGTAAGAGTGCAGATGCTATGCTATACTGTGGAAACAAAATCAAAGTAAAAATATTATATTAAACAATTGGGTTATCTCAAATGCGAACTTCCAATATGAAAAGGTTTCCATCTTATATAGCCATTACTGATTAGAATTAATGCCAGCAATAAATCAGTCAGGAAATTACAATGATATCTTGATCAGCTGCTTATCGAACCCGGGAAAGAATTAAATCGCTCGTCTCTCCGCTGTTTCGCAAGAGGGTCGCCAAGTTTTTGCATATATACGAGTAAAATTCTATATTATTGTAGTAAGTTTTAACTTATGCGAATCCTTTAGTGCCTGTTTAACATATACAGGATTAGCATACACCGACCCATTGTGTCCCGGAACGGGCGGCGACACCTGACGCTGCTCCTCGATTACAGATTTTCTGACATGGACCGTGTCGGATTTAATTCGAAACAATAATAATGCGGATTTGGTTAACGAAATATTATTCAAAATTATTATGCGACGGGGTATTTTAACGAAATATAATATGTAGAGTGGGCCACCAAATAATATGAAAATTCATGGACCCACCCCTAACTAAGCGACCGCGCCAAATTCGCAGGGTGATTCGGAGCAGAGTGGCACGGCGTATTTGAAACGTGCTAAATAAATCATGTGTACAAGTTGGCGGTGTGATGTGGTAGTGAGAGATGTGTTGTTTTATTAATCCCACTATAATGCGTTAGTAGTTTGAATAAACTAAAATTTTGGTTAAATTAATTAATTATTTTAAGCATACGTCGTAAGATAGAGTAATTAGCCACACGCTCGTAGTATCAGTGACTTGCAATATTGTCTTATAACTATTGATATTTGTGTATTAACCCACTTAATCGAAAATTAGGGCACAAATTAATACCATCTCACTATGTGTACATATTACAGAAACTCATCGAATACATCGGACAATGAAAAGGTTATATATTTTAGCTAAATTGTTTTTCTGACATTATTGTTTATTATTGAGGATTTAAATAATTATCTACGATACCAATGTTGTCTGCAAAAAACAATTCAATCTAGTGTCAGAAGCGATTGCGTAAACATTGATGAAAAGTTATATCACGCCTTAATAAATTCGGTTAGCTTATAAATCAAATATTATGACTTATCTCTTAAAATGGTATAATTCTCTCATATTCATTTATCAAAATTAAAATATATAAATAAAAATATGCCAAATTTTATTGCGGAAATCAAGGGGGAAAATAGTATTAGACGAATAAACAGAATTATAATAAAAGCTATTGTTGAAGGGCTAAAATAAAATTATTTTTATTGAGCTAGTCGATTGGATATATTTGGGACCACAAGTTTTTGATTTTTCTCAAATAACTCTTTTAATATAAATCCCCTACATGTTCCAATTTTTGTGTGTATGTCCAAAAAAGTCTAAAGAATAAATAAGAAAAATAATCATTGATCTTTATTCTCCGCAATTGTGTAAAAAAAATAAAAACAACAATATGCCCTTCTGTTGACGCGAAGCTTTTTCTCGCTCGCATCTGGTACGATGTGCCAAGTTAGCCGATTCAGTCTGCGACGGGATATCGCCGAGTGTGTGTGTCGTCTACTGGTCATCTTGAATAGTTAAAAATCCGAAATATCAACTTAATTATGAATATTTTTTTTTTTGTTTAAAAAAAATAAAATATTGTTGAAAAGTTCATCTATATTTTGACTTGAAATACTTGGGGTCTATTTTTCATTGTAAATAGACCCCTTCGGACGGCGCCTTTTTGAGCCACCGTGACGGATCGGCTAACGAAGACGTAAATTAAATTGCCTAATATATATAAGTTAATTTATAAATGCTATATTAGATACCATATTAGTCAAAAGTTTTGACATATTATATCAAATTTTAGATAATAACTCGGATAGATGTGTAGTATTTACTATAATACATTTTTTTAATATATGTCTATTAATTATATTTTAATATCAAATTATAAATAGGTTGAAAAAATCCGTATAAAGCATACTACTTTTTGAAAAGTATAATTGTTTAGGCTGATCTGTATATAAAGGGAATGATATATATTTTATTTCATCAGAGATAACTACTATATCTTTATATTGTAGCTTTTAAAACAGGCCTAAGCCAAATACCGGCCCGCGGGTCACATTCTGCGTATTAGCTCCTCTTTCAATATAATGAAAAGAACAGTTTCATTCGACTATTTACATTATTACAAGTTATAATATTTTTTTTCTTTCCACGATAATAAATAATGTTTATCTAGAAATTGTTTTTTTATCTGCGACACGCCGTAGTTTAAAAATAACTAGTGCGGCTCTTCGAATAAAAGTCACTATAAAATTAAAACTAGCATAATCTAAAACATTATTTAAAGTAAACTGCTATCCAAGATTATTATGATGATTTTATAAAAAATAGATATTAAAAAAAACATTACCCATAAATATTGTATAATTTGATTCCCTCCCCTATGATTCATTAGGCGTTACGTAAAAAAATATGGCCCTTAATTTGTTAACGTCCCTAATTTAGATTACGATGAAATAAAACATCATAATATTATAAAATTAGATAATTTATAACCGAATAAACGATTGCGGTCCTGGGGTGTTAATTTATTATCAAGTAAACGGCTTTAGCGTTCCGCAGATAATTTTTCTTCATTCAATTTTTTCCAACGGAAAATTCAATGAGCTCGCCAAGGAAATGATTTATTACTCCTATTATGGGATAAATATTTCATGTAAACAGGTAGATAGCCCGGTCGCCAAAGACGATAAAAAAATTAATTGATGGTCTCTGGAAAAAATATATATTCAAGATTTTTTTTTGTTCGCAATAGCACACTGACATTAAATATTAATCGTGCGAGGGCAGTTTTTAATTTGAATTTCAGAGCAGTATTAAAAGTTTTTCAGATTTTCACTTGGACCATGCATATTTCATATAACTTCAAGGGGGTGAGTACACGTCGGTCCGTCGGGATTTAACACGTTGCCGTAGGTAACTCTGTGCTTGCAGATCAAAGGCGAAACAGAAATGAATTTATTATATTGACATGCAAATAAATGATAAAAAAAAATACGTGAGCAATGCGAAAAAAATGGTCAAAGGGTGAATGCAAATTTGTACGTCTGTCTCAATACATATTTCATTGACTCGATTGCAGGTAGAAATGTAAAGCAATAACAATTTAAATGTTTTATTGAGAGGATGCGAAAAATATTATACATTTTTTGGCATGGATGCTTTGCGTTGATACTTAAACATGATGTGTACACATTCTGCGCGTAGCGAAAAATCTCATCATTTCAACAATTCCCCTCAGAATTAAAATAAATAGCTTGGCGTGCAATAGCGAATACTTTTCGCATGCAAATTGTCGTAATGAAAAAAGTTTCGCATTCCATATTTTCAGTGCAAAATATTTCCGGGCCCAGCAACGGCAGGAACTTCCTGGATAGGTAGTAGGATGGTAGGTGGTATAAAGTGCGGAGGAACGGCGACAGATGTTCCTGGAACATTTGAAACTGGTCCAACGGAGCATGAGCAGAAGCACTCGTGCATCTGGACACGCGCCACTTCAACCAAACACCCGGTCACATTACCAGGAAATTCTCTGAAGGTGTTACGATAAATATTATTAATTTTTCATCACTTAGTCTAGACAAATAATCACAGTAATATTGAATCGAGCTTTTAAGCTATTTAATAATTGTAAACGATTATTAAAAATATCTATAGAAATAATATTTGATAGAATAACAGATCTAGTAACTAAGTGTTTTTTTGTTATTAAAGATATATTTTAAAATAATAGAGGATTTTATTATTGTATCAATAAAGTATAAATAAAAAATGCAAATTTAATTATGATTTTTACTTGATTTTTAAACAACGGCAGCCTGCAGGATATTTTACATTGTCCAAAAAAATATGTACACTGTACAAAGGGTCATAACTTGATTTTGCTTTCTTTTCAGTGTATAATTAATTGCAAACAATAAATGGACCAAGATTGCTTTAAAAAAAGAAAAACATATATTAAAATGCCATTGGAAGTATGGAAGAGTAGTAAAAATAGACAGGCAGATCCACCTATACGATCCTCAATTAATCGGATTAAAGACAACATTTAAACAGATGTAACTCTTTAGGATTTTCAAAGAAAACCAAAAATATTAACGAGCGTTATCAGCCAGGAAGGAGTATAGGAAAGTTATAGATATAAATCTAAATGATCAAAAAAATCTGTAAGACAATCAAGTCTAGGGATTGATATCCTAACAAATGTAATAATGAAGATAACCCAAACCGAAAAAAACAATTTATCAAATTATACTTGGGAATTAGGAATAAATCAACATAATTGCAATTACTGGGAAACCGTAAATCCACTTCATACCCAGGAAAACCATTGGATTATATTTTGATAGAACAGTGACTAATAATATTATTTGAATTTACTGCTAGAATCTGTTTTAAGACACATTCAAGAGGACTTTGTTGATGATGGCGAATTTTATTTCCAGCAGGACTGGTACCTCCACGCTATCGTCGTGATATAAGAGCATATTCTTGATAAGAATCATCCAAACAGATGGCTTGTACATAGATATATTTCATAGACTACCTTGTACGTTGAGAAGACCTGAGGCCACTGGACTTTTTATTATGGTGAAAAAATACGTTAAAGTTGACCTCAGGAAGCCGACAACAGTGGGAAAATTAAAGTTGCAATTGAGAAAAAATACGACACAATATCAAATAAAATGTTTGGTGGAGTTTGTGAATTAAAAGTCTACCATTATTAGCAGTGGTTTGACTAGAACGGTAATAATTTTAAACATCTGCGGTAGGAGAAAAGGATTCTTTCGCAATTTGAATATTGATTTACATCACATGTGAATAAAAACTAAAGTCATACTTTTTCAAACTGTGTATAAATTTTTTCGGGACATCCATAACTATTCTCTGCTAAAATATTACATATCATGATTATGTAGAAATAAAATAAAAATAGCGGTCAAACAATATTTTAAATATATATTTTTATCAAAACTAATAGGTTTTGTATTTATTTATTTCACTATAAAATTTTATGTTTAGAATTAATCATGTTTTGATTTATACAAGGTTTTTGACAGACATGTGATGTACATGACATTTATAGCCCTATTGGATGTTTATTTTATTGTTGGTTGGTTGGTGGAAAAGTTTCACGTATTTTAGTGCTGTGGAAGATTTTTTACTTATAACAACACGGATCGTAAAATAGTATTCATCGTCGAAAATATAGCAAATTGTATTTTTTTTTAACAAATTCCCAGTAGAATACGTCTCGATTTATTTTACGATTCAAACAAGTATCAAGATCAACGGAACAATATATTTTACGTCATGAAATATCAATACTTTTTACGTTTTATCACGCTGGTACACGCATTACAGGTTGAAAACCACTGTTTTATTACATATATCGATGGAAACATACTCTTATAATGGCAATAACGACATTTTTTTTAAATCTATGTACTGGTTTAAGAAATATATCAATTGTACGAACTAAATATTGTGTGTTTTTTTTTACATTTTTTGCGTTTAATACGAAACACTGCGGACCGTAAGTATGAAAAATGGAAAATATGGAAATAATTTTCAGTCTAAACAACACCAGTATAATAATGCTTCAGCAAGTCGACAGAATCGAAATATTTAAGATTAAAAGTAATTTGAAATGAAACATCTTTCATAACTAATAATTTAATTTCACCCTTATCCAATAATCGAATCATTGTGGTCATTAACCAATAATTATTCGCGCTTTGATTGCTTAATCATATTAATACCTGTTCAACCAAACATGCATTTAGGTCGGTTATCCATAAATAGTAATCTGACATTAATTACGATCCAAATTATTCATTTGATCTAGTTGTAATCGAAGCTAGTACAATTATTGGTGAAATCCATGCATGCTATTAATATAAATAATTTAGATAACTCATAAATCTATTTTTATCTGTAATTATATTTTACGGAAATATCTTGTGGTATATTTATATCAGTTTGTTATCGACTGCTATAGCGTAAACAAGTTATATTTGATATCATTTTGAAGCTCTATTTGTAGACTACAGATTCTATTTTTTTTCCATTATTATATCCTTAGTAAAAATGTCAAGGCCAAAAATTGAGGAGATCTATTTGCGATTTTTATGCTATATTTATTCGATAAGAGATTGAAGCCAAAAAAGCTACCGATCTGCCAAATTTATATAAACGTTAATACTTTAAAAATGCCATATATGGTTTAAAAAAATGATGATTAACGATAAACTAAGATCAGAAAGACTTCCAAAAATAGATGATGCCGCTTTTAATTCATTGGTGGAATTCGACCCTCGCAAAACTACAAAGGAATTGTCACAAGATTTCTGCTGTCCGTGGTCAACAGCGCCATTCCATTTGAAGAGGATCGGTAAAAAAATAGACGAGGAATTTAAGTGCCGCACGAACTTTCGCTAACGTGCTGGATCAAAGGATAACCATCTGTTCGTCGCTCTTTTCTAAATATGAGACGGATCCGTTTCTGAGAATAATTGTTACTGGCGATTAAACATGGATACTGTAAAACAAACCAACGA
>JAGXCT010037149.1:0-26521 GCA_022495035.1 Philopotamus ludificatus | reverse complement strand
GGTTAATACGTTCACCCCATTATTAATGTAATAAAGTAGGAACGACGCCGTAACAAGAGCGGAAGCATCGATCAAATATTAAACAGCGTGTATATTTGACAATCATTTACGTCATGGAGCTTGACACGTGTCAATAGAGCTTAAAAAAAATACATTTTCCATGTCAATTTTTTTTATTCGTCCACTACGTACGCTCGACGCCGATAAATGGAGAGCGACGCCGTTTTTCGTGCGGTCAATCCGTGCGCGTGTTGTTTTAATATCTACGAAAAACGATCGTTTAATATTAGGAAAACTAGAAAGTTGTGAGTACCATGAGGTCGCATTATGGCGTTGTCTCCGGAAAAGTAACTTTGTACTCCAGAAGTTAATTGAATTCGATGTTAACATGCAACTTTCGATTCTCGCTACAAAAGACCATGGCAAAGTTCAACGATTGAAACATTCGCCATTCAAATAGCCCGCAATCACATTAGCTCCATGGATATATATATATATATACATCTAAGGTTGTAAAAGGGAACTAATGTCGTCCGGGAACAATGGTATTTTATGTGAGCATACGGCACGTTTCCAAATATTGATTTAAAGAAAATTTAATAAAGGAAAAATAGTTTTTGAAGGGTCAGAGCGCGGGATTAGGATCTTATAGAGAAAAGTTTTTCACTAACGTCCAACTTTCAGTTGGGAAATAAGATTTAAAACATTTTCGGGCTCGGTCTTCATTCCGGATACGAAAATTGAAACGGCATCCATTCAATAAGAATCGAAATATTCGACGCACATCCGAGCTATTGTCGACATTTTCGAAACGTATATTTAACGCTAAAAAAAGAACTTCATTGATAAATGAAACATATGAAAACGGTCACGCAAGCTGTTTAATCGAATTTACATGAGCATGACATGACTAAAAATTTCAAGGGAAGGTTAGGCCAATAAATCATGTTACATATTCCCGTTTTAATGAACAAATATTTTTTTTCATTCTAAATTAATCGTTTAATCTGCAAAATATTGCGGCACGATAATTGTACGCTTTGCGAAATGTGATTTAATGCATATGGTTGCAATTTGCATGCAAATCTGGTAACGGCCATACGATAGCCCACATCCTGTCAGTGGTGGGATGGGAATATGGAAGCCACACGGGGGAAGAATGATTGTGGTCACGGCCGTGTGTTCAACCACAAATTAAGATAATAAACACTGTCACGGGGTGATGGTGGTACATTATGACCCACCCTGTATAAATATTTTGCGAGTTTGAAACGCATTTGTTTTGGCAGCGACGAGGGACGTGTCGGTTCGATTAACCGACCTTAATAACACTGAATAAATAGTCAAATATGTTCTATAAAATAAATAAGCGTATAATACGTTAGTACATTATATTTAGATAAGACAAGGACGATGATCATCATCAGTAAAATAATAAAAGGATTAACCTAGTTTTAATTAGGCTTTCTATATTATGTTACGTGTTTACAAAACTTGAAATCTAATCTCATGGTAAACACCAAACTTCAGATGAAAAACCCTATAATAAATCTACTGGTTTACCAAACGTAACAATTACATTTACAGAATTACAACGCCATATTAATTAGAACAATTATGTATATAGTAAATCTAAGCATTGCGGTCAGGTTCTGTAATTCCCAATGGAAATACTGAATAGGATACGTGGAACGGATGTACGAGGGTCGCATCCTAAAACGAATGCATTATTCCAGGATCAGATAAAATCAGTGACTGAAAACATCCTTCTAGAAATGTAATAAGCTATTATAGAAAGCGCATGCAGAATAAGTTATGCCAAAGGAAGGAGAATCCTCTTTTCTTTTTCAATGGTCATTTAAAGGCATAACTTTAAAAACATATTTTATTATACGAATTTCATTAAAAAAACTATTTAATAATATTTATAAATACATATTAACCATGCGGCAATGTAAGAAATAGTTCAAACAATTTAGAAGTGGAAATTTCGATTTATAAAGTAAACCTCAAAGTGAGAGGTTAGTGAAAGTGGATGAAGAGGTATTAAGGATTGAAGTTGAAGCAATTTCGACCAAATTTATTTTATAAATAGCACGTACAGTCGGACACTCTTGGTTTAGATTGCCAAAACATTTAAAAATAATAGGCAAGATTCATCAACTGTTTATGTGTATACTGCATCATTAAGTACACTACGCGGCTGCAGCATCCCTAAGCAAATTAAGAAAAAAAATGTTTTTTGTCTGGTCGGTGCTTAAGCGGCTATTATTACTCCGTGCAAGAGCGCTTCCAACGTCATGTATTGAATGGACGCGGGTCGGTAGCGGAGTGCGGGGGGGTATTGTTATTAAGCGCTGTGTTGCGCTGCGACTCGGTGCAGTCATACTGACTCACAACTTCTTTTAGCCACGTGCCGCTAATCACTTATTTTATTATTGTTACCATTATTTAGTATTTTTAACCTATCGTATATTTTTTATTTTAAATAAAATATGAGTTAAATACACTTTTTTAATTGTTTAATATTCGGCTTAATCCCTAAATATTTTATCCACGAACCACCACTGGAAATATTTATTATACAATCCTTAAATATGACTAGAACGAGACAATTCTAATGTAAAAAACTGGAACAATGAACTAGAATATTTAATAAAGAAAATATATATTTTATCACAATAATGCGATACCTTGTTTAGCTAAAATTACTCAGAACAATTAAATAAAATAAGAATAGAATGCAATTATCACGTGATCATCAGATTATCATTTATTAAGATCAATGTAATACTTTTTATCAAACATCGGCATCAATGTCCATCTTTTAATCGAATTAATTTTTTTTTATGTAAATTGCATATTAAAAATAATCACAAAATGGATGAAAGTCAACTTTTTATTTAAAATACCAAATATTCATCATTCAATTTATCCATTATATGCAGTGGAGACTTGGTTACTTTCAGATAAGGCAATTAAATGTCTAGAAGATCTCAAGTTAGATTTATAGACACATGCTTCATTGAATGTTTGCAAGATAGTGTCACAATTATTCAGGTTATGTAAGAGAATCATATAAGAACATACCAGATCCTAAAGCTTGCTCTCGTAGGTCATGAAAATTATTCGCGTACAATTACATGATCGCGTGACTTCAGGGAGACAAGGACCCGGAAGATAAATAATGGGAAAGAATATAAGTAACATGATCGCTAAGGACCCTTATCATTTCATAAAAATATTACATGCACAGTATTAAAAAAACCAACGTACGTATATCACATATTTAGATGATTGCTATTATTAATATTATATTTCTAGTGATTTTTTTGCAAATAAATAAGAAAATGTAAAAAAAAGAAAGATCTAATATTATTATAATTGGTCATTTTATTAACTGTAATATTTTTGATTAATTAAATAGACTTAATTAAATAGGCTTCATAAACTATGTGTGATATACGAGTAACACCCTTAGATAATATTATATAACCTGTTTCCGTGCGACTATTTTAGTTAACCGAAATTGAGCTCGGTTAGTACTTGGTTAGGTAACTGGCAGGAGAATAATGTGGTTGTTGATCCACATAGGGTGTAGGACTGATGAGCCTACCTCTCAAAAATTTAAATATACATATATGAAATATATAATAAGTTGCAACGTATATATTGTAGGAAGAAAAATCAAATAAATTATAACAATGTTTTACATAATAATGTAATTTTATTAAAATGCAAATAAACCGACAATTAATTTGCAATGATTAATTAAATTATGAGCGTGTCTCGAGTTTCGCCGTTGTTTTGCAAGGGAAGCATGCGAGTTTACAAATTACTTAATAACGACACAGTCTCCGGAAAAGAGTTTCTCCAAGACACTTTGGCACATTCTGGCCCGCTCGTATAGATAAATTGTTCCTAATTTTACGCGTTAACGATTCAATTATCCTCCTTCTTGGTTCTGTTTCCTATCCCGAGTGTCTCCTGCCAACCCGTCGGGACCCTTTCAGCTGCTGAGCACTTCCTTCCTAATAGACTCCACACTTGGACATCGACCAAACAATTTCACGGCTCTGCTTTCATATTATTTAAATGCCATTTTTCAATTTCAACGAAAATTTATTCAGTATATATGCCGGTGCCGTATTTGAATGCAATCTAGCTTTAATCTATGTGTTTGAGGAAGTCGAGCGAGTAAATAAAGTCCAAGTTCCGATCCCAGATGCACTCTCAGCAACACAATGTTTATAGCACAGGCTGTTCCGGAAACTTCAACTGCAACTACAAATTAAACGCCAGCTTAAATAACGAGTTTATTTTGAATATTTAATGTAACAATTATAATTAATTGTTTTTTTAATTATAAAATGCTATAAATATTTTTTTAAAAATAATGAACACGTGACACTTTGCTGCAAGTGGTAGTCACTTTTCATCACTCCACGGTTTTTATTTCTCCCAAGAGTGCATCCGCTGAAATTGGATTCATACAATTAAATTAGACTTTTTTTCTGAAGCACATCTCAACGCAAAAAGTTTTTTTCTTAAAAAAATCGCGAAAGAGTGGAAGCAAATGCAAAATTTTTCCACTGTATAAAAGGTGGAAGAGTTGAGAAAAAGTGCGCATAAAGAATGGATGTACCAAAATGGTAAATGAGAGCTTTTAGTGCAAAAAAAGAGACCGACAGAATGCGAATAAGTGTCCTTTCCTTCCTTGAAATTATTGCGAAAAAATATATAGAGAACTGGGTCAAATTTGAAAATATTTCTATATTTTTTTTTGACAAAGGATTTGGCGTTTCGCATCAACATTGCGGCTAATGAGGGGAATAAAAAAATGTCGTACATCCCGCAGCGTCTTATTACAATCATCATCAAAAGTACCAGCCGTCGGAGTATTTATTTCAGCGAAACAATTTTTTTCAACCATTTTTTTTGTAATATTTTATTTTATTTAATATACGTTACGTGTGCCTGACAACGTTCGCGTTTTATTACGAGATTCTCGTAAATTTTCCTCTGGCAATACTGAGATCCCGAAAGAATAAATACCGCGTTTAACCCTCAGTTTTATTTCGGTTCACGGGACTTTTCCATTCCCACTGGAGTCAAGAGATTTCCTTAAAATAACAATGCTTTTCCTTGTTTTCTCACGCTGTACTATTCCCTGAATTATGTGTTTCTTTTCGTTTATTTAACCACTAACATACCACCAAAGCCATAAAAACGTTGGAAAAATCTTTAAATTTTCATTATTATATTTTTAAAATTGAGTTGTTAAATTGAAAAATTTTCACCCACGAGAAAATGTTCATATGTTCAGTATTGTTGTTACAATACTCGTTTTACAATCAAAGAAAATATTTATTAAAGCACAAAAATATAAACAAGCATTGGTCAACCTTGTTTTGATCAACAAAATTATATACAGAGGGTATGGAATAACTTTCAGGTTCTGTGCGCAAAACAACTGAAATTTATATTGAAAGAAATCATAAGGAAAAATATACATCCACCATCGTTAAAAATTGCGATTTTTATATGTTATATTATTTATGATTATTTATAATATTTTGAGAAGCAATATTTTTAGGAATATTTCTTTAACCGATCTGTTATGCGGGTCTAAAACAAATGCGTCGTCCGAAAGGGGTCTATTTATAATGCAAAATTGAAAACAAGCATTTCAAGTCAAACAAAATCCAATTAAAAATGGACTATTCTAAGAATAAAAATAGTTAATTATGATATAATTCATAATTTTTCGATAATTTGAATTTTTCTACTAATAAATATGACGCGCTAATGATAACGCTTCGGCGATGTTCTGCCGTAGACTGAGGACACGTCCCCGACTGAATTCTCGTGGCAGCAGGTGTCAATCCCACGGTTTCACTCGCACTCGCACACATCGTACCGGAATGCGAGTAAAAACATCGCGCCCGTGACAACAAAAACGAATATAGTCGTTTTTTTGCAATTGCAGATAATAAAAGTCAATGATTATGTATAACAATTATTATTTAGACTTTTCAGATAAATACAAAAAGTTTGTGGCATATAGGATTTATATTAAAAGATTTATTCGAGAAAAATCAAAAACTAGGGGTCTACAATAGACTCAATCGGCAATGGATAAGCGGCTAAATGGATATACTTTTCAATGTATTAGAATATGTAATAAATAAAATATAGAGATGTAAAAAATCTAATTGATGCATAATTTCCACAATTTCACAAAATCACCACGGATAGAATGAATTAAATAAAACATATCAATCAAATAAAGTTTGATGGAAAATTATTAAAATTATCAGATCCTATACTAGATGAAATATTAGAAATTGGTTTAGTGAACATAATTATAATATCATGAAAATATGTTTTAATAATATAATAAAAGTATCGTTATTGAAAAACTTTTTATCATCAGTTGCAGCTTAGTCAAATATACTGAAAAAATATTCAGACAAGTTACACACAAAGAGCATATGACAAAGCATACAGATGAAAATGCTGCATTTGCAGGGATTACTGTGGATTATTTGCATTGTTTTTATAGATGTAGTTTTGTCTGTTTTCACGATTCAAAGAGAGCATTTCTCGGGCTTTATTAAACACAGCGGTTAAATAAAATACATATTTCTATAATTATACAAGTGTTAATACATTAAACCAGTGATGTCCAACACGCGGCCCACGGGCCGCATGCGGCCCAGTTCGTTTTGTTTGCGGCCCTAGTGGAGTTTTCAGCCTTCTACTAATATTAATTTAATTTGCAAAAAGACTAATTTTATTTGCAAAAAGATTAATTTCATTTGCAAAAGGGTGAAAAAACTGAATAAAGAAATGCTTAAATAGGTACGAAACACAAAATAATAAATTTGAAAACAAATAATGACTTAAAATAATTGTATATCATTTAGCTCTAAATTTTACAATCATAAAGGGTGGGTTGAATTATGGCGGGGGGGGGGGTTGTTAAATTACATACGACATTAATATAAATTGTTTTTTATGCGGCCCACTAACGATTTCTGTTGGACAACACTGCATTAAACGAACATTGTTTTATTCGGCATAAAATTACCGCTCGCTCATTCGTATGCCACAGCTAAATTGCAATTTCGAATTCCGACGTTGCAATTTTGTAAATCATGGATCGGCCAAAGACAAAAGTAGGGCAACACCGGATCCCTCGAAGAAGCAAAAATCCAATTATGGCCAAATCGAATTCCGTACTTTTTTTCCATTCGATATGTGTCATAAAGCTATCCGATGTGTAAAAAATGAGATTCCTCCGGATCGAACAGAGGGAGAGGCTGTCGCCGTCGCCACGTTACCAATATTCCATGGAAATATTGTAATACGTAGTAAAATTTTGCATATTGAGTGTCAATAACCGCTCACGGTTATAGTTGTCGTAAAAATATTTTTATATATTTTTTTGTGATGTGCTACGTGCATCATTAAAATATTTTACACGAGAGCAACAGGTGCAAAAAAAAAATATATAAATATCCGCTAAATATACATATATTATTCATGAAGTAATAATATAATTATCTATTGAAAGCCATTGATATATTTGAAATTTTATGATAATATTGGAGTACTTGTCATATTTTTATTAATGGTTACATAACATGTCATATATTATTAGCTACAATGACATCGATTTTCTGGAAGCGGATTAAAGGGTCAAATAAATTCAAGAAGCCTTACAAGCATTTCTGAATCATGAAATACTATAATAGCATCGTATAAGTATTTCTTTGTGTTACGAAAAATATTTTAAAATAAGACGCATCGTATAATATGAAGACGATGTACGTGACCGGACATAAATTATACTGAGTTTTTGCAGTCTATGCAAGTGCTGCATTTTAAAATGCAGTTTTTATGCAATAAACATTCGTTATAAATGAAGTATAATAATTTATTTAAACTCTGTTGTATTTCGCTGAGTTGTATAGTTAATTAAAGTAATTGTTAAAATGTATCAAAATGTCTACTGAATGTATCGCAGGTATAGAATTTCGAATTCTAACAACTTCCCATTGTTGACGAATCGGAGGGTGTGCGGCTGCCAAAAGCACTTCAGCCGACTGAAGCATCTGCGAAGAGTGAGTGCTCTTTGCGTTATAAAAATGAAATAAAAAATGGGTTTCATTAGAAAAAGGTGAAGGACTTTTTTGTAAAAAAAGGAACCGAAGTATGACGTACGCAAATATCGAAACCTCAACACCTGAACACGTTTCGTGACTAATTTAAATACATACCGGACATCTTTAAGCGGCGGAAACTCTGATTAGTTCCGGCGGGAGTCTGCGAGGGTAGCACGGACGCCGCTGGTAACTTCGTTAGGACTCGCTGAGTAAATGGTGGCCACGACTTGGGGACGACTTGATTCTGGCAGAGTAGCCACTCGTTCAAATATCACGTTGTGTGCAAATTAGACTAAAATTTCGGCCATCTCTAAATTTATTCGGACACTGTCTGAATTTCAAATGAGGATATTCAATTCTAAAATTTAAATTGCGAAGTTAGATCAAAATAGCAGAGGGGAGGATAAACGGGAACGTAAAAAATGACGACGCTGGAACGCATAAAAAATTCTATTGAATTATTCGGAAAATTGGGGGAAAATTCACAGCGATCCAACGCTTCGGTAAAAAAAAATAATTGCTACAATTTAAACTGTTGTATTATATTACGCCTCATACTTGCCTGGAAATAGTGAGGAGAGTAAAATTTTATACCAACTGTGGTAAAAGATGCACGTCCAATGCCAACAATGGCAAAGAGAAAAAAAACTCACTAGCAATTTGAACAAAAAAAGGGAGCCCTCACGTCATGCGTGAGACCTAGGTTACTTTCAGTCAACATTTAGTCATTTTATATAATGAGAATAATTATTATAATTTATGATTGTTTTAGATTCGTTATATACGTTATTTATATTCAAATAAACTCATTTATATTATTTTAATTTTCTTACTTTAAAATTTTGAAAACCCTTATAAAAGCAAAGATGAAGAAAATATCTCGTTATGTATCAAATCATTATGTTCAATTAAAGTTATCTTAAATTTTCAAAAAAACGGGCAAAAATGGATTAAAAAACAATAATTTTTTAAAATATTTAAAGAAATGGACTGATTTCTTTTAATATATTTTTTTCATCGGCGCACTGCGCGTGCACACAGTCCAGGACCACCAAAGGTTAAATACAGCTGATTAACCGATGCGTCACGGTGACTCGAAATCGACAGCGTCGTTCGAAGGGGGTCTATTTATAATGAAAAATAGACCTCAACCATTTTAATTGTTTTTTTAAATGGTTTATTCTAAGAATAAAAGTTATTCTTGATATATAATAGTAAAAAAATCTAAATTTTGAATTTTTCTATTAATTAATATGACGCGTAAATGAAACTTATCCCCGGCGATGTTCCACCGCAGACTGATTCCCAAATTCTCGTGGCACGTGTCACTATTATACAATTCACTTGCACTTGGCACATTGTATCGGATGCGAGCGAGAAAAATGCGCCCGTGAATTTTGTTGTTTTTATTTTGTTTCGCAGTTGCGGACAATAAAGGTCAATGATATATTTATAACATTTCTTTATCTGTTTTTGACTTCTCTAGACAAATACAAAAAGTTTGTGAATTTATATAAAATTGGATAAATTATTAAATACATTTTAATTATATATAAAAGGAAAAATATTTTATTTTATTAAAATTACAGTATAAAATATGTCAAAAATCTTTACACGTCATATGCCATATGCTTTTTTTTATAAAAAAAAATTCCGCTCTTGACAAGCTCTGACTGAAACACACATACAAAGGGGATATAAAAAAAGTAACTTTCACCGCGGCTATAAAATGAGCACGCACCACCACAAGATCAAATGTATGGCAGCGTTTCAAAGTACAATAAAAAAAAATAGGCTACGATTTTTTCTTTCATTCAGGTGGCGGGATGGATGGATGGCAGCGTGGCAAGAGATTTTGTCGAAGCTGAATTTGCATGAATTTACAATTGGCGTCGGGCGAGTTGGCTGGCAACTGCAGCCGCCTCTCGTTCCAAACATTAACGCTTACAATCCCAAATTGAATTAAGCAAATCCACAAAGCTCCTCTGTCTACTTACACAGCTACCTGCGCCCTGTACATACACAGATAAATGGCCCTGGCGTGCCAGATATGGGACAATCGCTCTAATTAAACCGGGCCCTAATGCCTTTTTGTAATTGAGCGCCGCAACACACAACATTACACGGCCGCCAATGAATATTTTATTTTTTCGCATTTACATATTATTACTGCTCGGCTTCAAACGACCCCTTTTGGCAATGCGAATTTGGTCCTGACCCTATCTGGCGACAATTTTTTTGGGTGGTCTACCTCACGATGTTTTCCGGTTGTCACTAAACCGAATACGCTTAAGTTAAACATATATAGGAATTACCTTCGAGGTATTTAGCATTATATTATGTATAAATATAAAAAAATAAAGGACAAAATTTGCATTTAATAATCTTAATGAGGCGTTGGAAAGATATGATGCGGAATAAAAATGCAAAATATTCTTTCCACTAATTAAAAACTAATTTAAATATTTTTATTATAATACTGTATGGCATAAAATTAGTGTTATATTTAATATTCAAAAAACTCATTATGAAAAAAGTACATTTTAGAATAATGAGAAATATTATTATTTATTAATTGAATGGAACAATGATATATTATTATTATTAAGATACGAGAAAATTCTAATGATAGTTTTATTAATTATTTAAGCGATAAACATTAGCTTTTCAGTGAGAGAGAAGAAACCATCATATTATTAAAGGTACTAAAACGATGTCTAAAAAAATTAAATAAAAAATGTTTTGTGAGTACATGCAACTCCCGTTGATTACCAGGGATATGTTTTATATAACAAAAATACGTTAGAATAGGACTTTTCTACTATAAAAATGAACATTCATGACATGGCATTCGTTTCCGAAGGGGTCTCATCTCGTATACATTATAAATTCAATTTTATTCGGATTTTTTCAGCTAATTTTACGCCTGTACTAACCAATTATTTTAGGGCTATACAAGTTCTATTGTTTTATTTTCGATCAAACAAAGCTTTGCTTTCTTTGAAATCTTATTCTCCTTCATGTTGAGAATCTATTTGTATATTCACAGAAATATGATGTTAATTTAGTAAATAGAGGACTTCTTCTTCACGAATTTTACGATTGTTTTTAAAGATGTTTATGATGTATAAAATTTAATAAATATTATTACAAAGAGAGTAACTTTACAAACATACCCCTGAATTTCATTTACAATTATAACAATGGAACCTTTTTATTTATTAATTAGAGAACTGTCGGTAAATATAATACAATAAGTTATAGAAAATCACGTAATATATAAAAGTCAGTATTTTAGATCGTGGTATACTTATGACTACTTTTTTTATATTATTAATAAATTTGAAATCGTAAGCAATTTCACCGTTTTGTTTCTTAAATTAATGAAATATATTACTACTGAAAATTTGCTTAAAAAGGCTCATATTTAACCTCTTAAAAATTAAACATGTGTACAATTTTTATCTAATTTTATTTAATTCAGAGAAATGTGGTTAAAATTGGCTTTAATATAGTTTTATTATATAAATCTTTTAACTGTTTTATGGATGATAATAAAATACGATAAAGCATTGTTCTAGATTTACTCTGATGAATTTTCTCGCAATAAAGATTTATTCTTCTCGGAACTCAGATAAAAAATATATTGTTTACTCGAAATATTACGTCGCAATTTTAATTCTTATCTTAATTTTTGTATTTTCATATAATATAATATTCAATAGCAATTTGATTTAATTAAAATACGGATTGTGCTCACGTTAATTTTCGCGTACATGATAAACGATCGGAATTTGATTGTTGTGGCGTTGATTGATATTTGGCCACAATTGCTAATTGGTTTCGAAGGCTTATGCGGTATACGGCGAATGTGTTTGCATACGTACGCACTTTGTATTCATGGCGGATACTCTGTCAAGAATACATTTTTCATAAGCCAAGTAATATTTCTTACATACACGAGGGGTTGGGTACGAGCTAATAAAAAATATGTGTATATAAAAAAAATAACTGGGGCTTAGGAAAATGTATCCATTAGTTACGCTCATCGATTGAGGGGAAAGCGGCGCGAGCAGCTTATTGGGTAATAATTTATCGGAAATAATATTTTTTTTGTTTGTCTTCCTCGTTTTTAGAAACATTGATTAATGGATGGAAATATTGTTTAACCCGTCAATGAGCAAGAATATGGAGACGAGAAGCAGGTGTGCTTTATGCCCACTCAGAAATATTAATATTCGAATAATTCCAATAACGCCGTTGACGCGTGAAAATGTGAAAATGAAACTCTTATGTATGGAATTATTTCGAAAAATAATAATAAAAATAAAACGGGCTTATTTTATAATTATAATTAAAACAATACATTAACATATTAATTAATACACGCTGACATTCATGGTTGATGTATTTACCGCAGGGTAATTTTTTAAGATATATAAACTTTGACTGCTGTTTTTCCGAGTATTTTTTCATACCCTCATTTATTCTTTATTATCAAAAGTTACTTTGGTCTACTTTATAAATTAATTTTAATTTTATACAAACAGTCCCGTCACGTACACGAAAAAGATATATAACAAAGTTATTACAAAATCAAATATATTATAAATGTATTTTTTTTTCACCTAATTCAAAAGAATAAAATCGCGATGTTTAATAATTTATAGGATAGAATAAGAAATTTTAGATTAGTGGATGTAAGATTGATAAAAGAAAGATGGCAGAATTGGTGGGCTGAAATTTTAATAAAACAGTTGTTTTATTTTTCGCAAACAAACAACGAAAAGACTCGGATTAGAATATTGCTGAAAAAATTCCCTATTTTTTAATATGTCATAAAACATTTTTTTTTTGTAATCTGCTATTAAATATTAAAACACGATAAAAAAATATAATGATAAGGATTAAGCGGGTTTTTCATTTATCCGCGCGAATTTTTCCCTCGATTAGACCGGATAACCAAGAGCTTACCGTGTCTATAAAAATATATACCGAATTTTCTTTATCCTAAAAATGAATAAGGTTTTAATATGCGTTATAATTTGTCGATTAGTGCAATTAAAATGTTTGCGTAATTTTCCATGATAAAGAAATTGTTATCGCCCTTATCGTATTACCGTCAATCATAGCTCGCCTCTCACAAGTGTAAGGGATGAAACGGGATCAGCTCCAGTGTATAGTAGGACGTAGTCACCGGAAGGAGGTTGTCATCAATCTGCCTCTGGATGAAGGTGCCCACCGACCATTAATCATCCATCACCAAGTCTGGCGCTTTGTTGACCCGTGTCTAGAGAACGAGTCCCCAAAATAAAGTTTGAGAGCAAATTTTCAAAGGATTTTCGTGACCCCGAATCGGAGAGCGGGTTTTTATTAAAAGCATCTTCGACACTGTATTACACATTTTTTCCGGCGTGTGGTAAATGGGCCGTCTCGCAGGATTTACAATGGCCGTGTAAGGATTCGGGGAGCCCCCACCAGTCATCATAATCCTGGCCGAACGGGGGCTAAGCCCCAACGCCAAGGAATTGTAATCCCCGACGGGATGGGGGCCGCGCTACATCCGCCAATGACGCGCTAATCCGTGTCTCGTTTTTTAAATACTATATTTATTAAAATGAAAATATTTTCAGCACAAATAAAGCCGCTCGTTATGGCCGAAATAGCTTTTTCCGGAATTTAATCAAGAAAATTAATAAACGAGAGTATATTTCTACCTAACATACAACAACAAAAAACTATAGATCATACTGAAACGTATTTTTTCAACAAATAAAATATAACAGTGTTTGCATTAATGCGAAAAATGCGTTTTAATATTTTTTATCCGATCTAATCTAGAGTTATATTGTATCATTTCGTATCAATCCATTCCAATTAATTCGAGTGCAAATTCGTGTAAGCGAAACGATACAAAAAGCATAGTCAGCACTTATTTTATTTTAAAAAAAAATGCTCTACGCGAATATATTTTACGAAAACTAGTGTCCAATTCAGCAGCGTCGTGCTTTCGGCAATAAAAGCTTCCCGGTTACTATAAAATGGCGGAGGACCAAAGCCCTCCGGAATCAGCGTCGCGGGGCTTAGCCGAAGATATATGCGACGATGTAACTTTACACTCGTAAAATAACAAAGATATTTTTTACGTTCTAATAAACCACCCCCCAAATTAATACCGTTAATAAATTAGTGACAGTCCGACACGACAGCCACGGTCGCAATTATTAAATTTTCCATCGCCGGAATCCATCTCGCAAACAATCGATCCTTTGAGAAATATAAAATTTAAGGGCGAAAGACCCGTTCCGTCAAAAGTCATGCCCTCGGGGACAGTTCCTAATTCATTTTAATGGATTATATTACTTAACGTAAAAAATGGAGCTTTGAACTTTTAATTTGAAAGTTTAATTACGACCGGCCCGTCCATTAAAGCGCATAATGAAGAGCCGGAGCTATTATTATAATGATTGTGTTTAATAATTTTGCCGAAAGTTTATACGGAGCACGTTCACTAGAACAGCGCTAGATAAACTGTGGATGGGCTGAAACGAGTGCCGTTTCAGCAGAGGACTGAAACGGAACTCCGACTTCAATTGGATTAGTAAGTTCTCGGTGGCTAATTAAAGATTGTCTGGATAGTTTTTCGTTTACAAAAGTTTCCATCGCTTTATTCATTGCCGAAATGATTGATCTTGCGATAGTCGATACAAAAGAAATCGTATAACTCTTAGAAACTCTAAGATATTGAAAAGTTGTCAATACTTGATGGTATGAAATTATTAAAGATTAATAATACCAATTTTATCAATAAAGTTTCAGAAAAATATTTTTTTTGGATCAACTATATTAAATTATATACGCCTGAAATGAATTTATCAAATTATCTCTACGCAATTTTAATGATTTATTATTATATACTAAATATATTTATTATATAAATATGATTTTTATCCACAATAGTTAGTTAGATAGTTTATAAAGGCAAAACGTATACATGTTTTCCGCATTGTTTTCATCAAATCCAAGGGATCTTGTATATTTGATTACATATTAAAATTTGTCAGTAAAAATATAAAAAAAACGGGGGTTAACAGATAAAGTATAAACATGTATGACTATGTTCAAGCACTTAAAAAACTTGTAAAGGTTAACACGTTGAGAATTTGAGTGCTTCACGCACTTACTGAAGCAAACATAATACAGCTCGAATCCATAGTTTCAGGAATATCGTTACATGAAATGAAAATAAATAAATGTATCTATACGTGGCGTAGACTAAAATCACTAACCACGACGAGATTCAAAGCGTAATCTTCACTATAGAATAATATTATTATGTCGCATTTAAATCCAACGGAATATATAATTAATACAAATAAAGCACCTGTGATTTATCTATGCGATATTTTAGGAACATTTCTCTTTCGAACAATATTGTAAATTAACTGGAATATATTTTTGGGATCCATTGATTAGAAAAACAAAATGTTGTGACTCAGTTTGGCTTTCGAATGGACATAGGAACCATGTAGGCTTTTTTTAGCCTTAAAATTTTAGTACAACGTTATCGAGATGTCAATGTGAATATAGGTTTTCGACAGAGTTATTAAAAAATAGTAAAAACTACTAGGAAAGGTGACAATAATCTCCTAATAATTGAAAATTTATACTGGAAAAAAAGCAATATTTTAAATAAACTATAAAACATCCGTATATTTTCATATATAACGTGGTGTAAAGCAGGATTGCATTATATCTCCAATGATCTTCAATGTTTATCTGAATAGATTTTTAATGAAACATTCCAAGATAAAAAGGTAGGAATCAAAATAATTGGAGTTTAATCAATAACAATATACTTGTTGACTATGTAACAAAAACAATTTGCCATACAGATGGGGCCCTAGTAGAAAACATTTCGTAGAAAGCAATGCATATACCTAGGCAGTAATCTGGACCAAAACTGAAACTAGTTAACAGAGGTGAAATATCAAATCAATAAGACCAGGATGACATTTATCCAAATGAAAAAATATTTGAAGACATGATTTGAATCGAACTCTGAGTAGAAGTATGAACGCTCACAAAAAAGTGATTAGACCACTAGAAGCTTTCGAAATGTAGATGTACAGACGCATGATTAATTGGGTTGATAGAGTAACAAAGGTTGAAGTGATGACGCAAATGAACAAGGACCAAGAGATTTTAAAAACACTCAGTTACTTGTCATATAATTCGTCATCCAGGGCAACTCATTCTTTAGGGTAAGATTCAAAGAATATGAGCACTTGGAAGACCAAGGACGTCCTAGCCGATGAATCTAGGACAATTGAATAGGGGAAATGCAACTTTCTTGTTCAGGGTAGTAACCAACGTCTGTTGGCAGACACGTCACATCAGATAAACTATTATTTTCTGTCTATATAGACAGAAAATAATAGTTTATATATAATATATATATATTTAATGCGTATCATTAAAAAATATGCAATAGTTGGAACATATTGTAACGAGCTCCCTAGTGGATTTAAAGGTGATCACAATGAGATGCAAATTTAGGAGATATCAGCACCTTTATTTATGAATATTAATATAATATAAGATAGATTCTGGAGACCAGTGATGGGATCAAGGCTGTCTTTATCAAGATTTATGACACGTATCGATTCGTTTAAAAAAAATCCCAAACTAAGGGGCCTTCTTCTTGTTCTATAAAGTTGTGTCCATTTTTATTATATAATAAAGCACTTTGAAACACATGTTTCTTTAACAACTAGACTTATTGACTTTAAGCTTAAGATGTGTTTTACAATACTTTAGCCATACATTAAGAAAGGGAATAAGTAACTTGGAAAAGCTTGTTTTAGAAGGATGATTGCGAACCTTTTGAGAACTAAGTCAAGTATTGTTTTTTTGTTTATGGGTTACTAAATCATTGGCGTCATATAGATAGGAAGATTATGATTTCGAAATCTATAGTAAAAATGTTAAGTTCATAAATATTTTCATTTTCCCTAATGTTTTTTATTCAGTTCATTAAAATGCTGAGTGAGTTGCATATGAACATTAAATCATTTAACCGATGTATATTTGAAAATTCGTCATAAACTATGTTTTTTTTTTATTTAAAGAGAGCAATATTGTAATAAACTTACAAACTAATTAAAAAGTTAGGTCAGTTTCTGACGCATGGGTCATAGATTCGCCGCCACTGTTCTAGAAAATGCAAAAAACACAGTTATGAATGATTGTGTATACAAAAGCAAGAAAAAAATAAAAATTTTCATAATGTAGTGCATACTTCATTCATGAGTTGTGTCTCATCATTTATTGATAAAAATATGCCTTAAAGTCCAGTCTGCGGTGCTACCGAAAACCGTTAAAGATTCAATGGATGAAACGTTTTAAGAAAACAACCACGAGGAGTGAGAGCTTCTGAGACTAAGTCACACCATTCGAGGAGCAAAGAGAAAAATAAACAAAGAAACTGTTGGGGCTTCCAATATTTGCAAATATACCGGGTAGCGAGGTCCAGAATTGTTATTCCATATTTCTTGAGAAAATGCAAAGACAAGTTGATCGCCCATGTCTTAAAATGGAGAATTCAGATGGGTTTTCCACCCGACAAACTATTTTTATTATTTATGGGCTTATTTCCAGAAAGATTTTATAATTATAACTGTGTTGTTTTTTTTATATAATACATAAAAAAATGTTAATGCGATTCGTGTCTAGACTAAAATCAAAAGTTAAAACTCCCATGTAAAATAATTACAGTTGTTACTTCTACCACATCTACTTTCGATATTCAAGTGTAATCAATTAATTTGAATGGGTGTTCGAAAAGCAAAGATTTCCACTTAATATTCCGATCGTTTCTATGTTGAAAATAATTAAGTACGTATTAGTTTTCGTAAAAAATGCTTAATTTATTTATGAGATAACAAAACGATCAAACACCTTCCGGCATACAATCATCCCCTATTTGCCAAACTAGAACAAATCGCCGAAGCTCGCTCGCAATTTCCACATTACACAAAGCTCCTAACAAACGCGCTCGCGTTCCCTACATGCCTGCTCGCGCCCGTAACGTATTGCCCCATGAAAAAAATGTATTCACGCGATATATGTTTTGATATAATACATATATGCACACGCATATAATGTGTATATATAAAAAAGACACGTAATGAATATAAAGTGAGCTAGTAAACACGGTCGGTCGGCGCGGTATGACGCGGAAAAACTGTAAAATGAGCGAGTTAACGCGGCCCGATACTTGTGGCCGACACGTGCCAGCAGTAAAGCCCTCAAAAAATTTTCCCGAATTTTCCCGAATTCGGTTGCCCGATCAGCTTTTAAATACGCCTTCCTCCTCCCCTGTTTCATAGCGGCGTCGTACTGACAAATCGTGTCGATATCGGTTTTTCAGCCGGCGAGAAAAAAATAACCTTGAGCTAAGATGAAGTCTCGGGGTAAATATAATGAAGAAAAAAATATTTACGATAATAATTTTGAATGAATCAACATATTTTTTTACACGGATAAAATAATGATTCACAAGAATTGATTGATGCGTTGGAGGTTGTGATCGTTGTACACCACGCAAAAATTAAGAATGTCTAGGCACCCTCGTCATTCGATGTCAGCGGTTCAGTACCATTAAACTCGCACTAGCATAAATTTTATTACTGTGCGATTTAACTTTTGTCGTTTGAACTTATTTATATATTATGCACGAATGTCGGAATATATAAATTAAAATATATTTCATTACAATTATTATAATATTGTGATAATAAAGCGGATTTCCCCAGCGTGCCGTAAGATTTATTAAATCCTGTCTTCACAAAGGGCCACATTCTATGCATTTTTTCGCACCACATCGACTCTCCGCCTTATCTTCGTTCACAATAAGGTCGCGGTTCAACAGGGGTCGACTCTTCGCAGAACAATGGGACACCCTCTATTACCCGAAAGCCTCAGATTGGTACGCGCAACTAGGCAATTAGCTATTATTGCCAGTCGTCAAATTAAATATGTTTTTTAAGGGGGTGAGGTAAGATGAATGGGATGAGCTCGGCTCGGATGTTCCTAAAACTGAGCATCCCATGACTCTTGTCGATAATATCCTAGATTGGATAACTAATAATATAACAGCAAAGGGGGATGCGATAAATACAGCTTTGACTGAGAAGGATGCGGCAATTTGTGTTTGTTTAAATTTGTTGTTTGGTCTGCTAGTGACAGTTGAACGAAAAGTTGGATCGAACGGTCAATGTATTGAAACAATATTCGTACTGTGACAATGGAAGATTTTATCTTGTATTATATGTGTATTCTAAGATATGAATTTGAAAAAAATTTATATAAGTTATGTTTTACAAATGCAAATATTTAAGAAATACAGGTCAAACAAAAGCAGGCGAGAATAAATGCAGACACGGCCAGAGAGTTAATCAAGGATTTAATCAAGGAGGAACAAAATCGAAAGCATTACGTATTTTCTTTATGGACCAAATTATTTATTCTGCGCGGAAATTTTATTATGCACCGTTTTACAATATTTTTTCTTACAACGAGATAAGAAATACATTTAAAAATATACTAATTATTGACATTGCATTTGTAAATTAATTGAATTCAACGTCTTAATTGGGACGATGATGGACTTAATATTTACAAGAATAATTAATAATTGATCTCCACGCATTGATCTTCATTTTTTACATTTTTCTTTACAATTTCGGCTTACGTAGAGAAAGAGAAAAATACATTCATCTTGAGCAAGTTCTAAAATTGGAAAAAAAAACGATAAGCTACAGAGAATTAAACTCATTTCAAACAGATATTAGATCTAGATCAAGACTTAGATCAGCATAAACTAGTATATCTGGGATTTTAAAAGATCTACTACTATGTCCGAACACGAATAAGCAGTAGATGACTAAAACTACGATTATTAAACCTGACAAAAAAATCTAATAAAATTTAGAACCTTTAAAAGGATATTTAGAAATTAATTTTAAGCTAAATCAACGACATAAAAGGAGCCTTTTAATTCTAAAGCTCGCTAGACTTCATAATAAAAAACATAGGGAAAAGTATTTAGAGTAGCCATAAGTGATGTTGCATTCAAAAACAGTCATCTTTGGTTCGAAAGAGGCATATTAACATTTTTTTTATAACAATATATTATTCATGTAATGTTTATATAGAAAATATCCATTTTCCCTATTCTACCGATAGCGAGAAAAGTCCATTGGTGCATGCTGATGCAGTTTTACATGAAAAATATAACAGTAAAGCCACTAGAAATATTTTTGCCATTTATGATGAAATATTGGATGTCAGAAAATGACAATGTTTTTGTTTTGACATCCAAAAGGTGATTGGTTTGAGAGCAACAAAACAAAATGCTTCAACGTTTAGAGAATATTTTAAGAGAAGAGCATTACCACCCGTTTCTTCAAGATTTAATTACTAGAAATAATAAAGAGGTACCTAAACATTACATTGATTAACCTCTCGATAAAGCAAAATTGTCATATATGTGGTGGGATGCTAAAGAAATAATTTATCACTAAAAAAAGTAAGAAGGGTTAAAAAAATCATTAATTTAATAAAAAAAGATCTTGGAGGTGTGTTTAAATAGAATAGATAGATAGATACTTAGATTAGGCCGTAATAGTCGTAATAAAAAAATATAAATACTTAGAATTAGATTAAATTATTATTATCAGAGAATATAAATAATGTATACCAGTGTACATTAGGCGTAAAAATATATTTTTTTAAATAAATTGACTTCAATTTGATATTACAAAATTTATCCAGGATTAAAAGCAGAGAAAATGCCATACACTCAATCATGCCATGATCCGGAAAACAAAATGGAGGAGAGGGAGGTAGATAAAAGCTCGTAGGCGGCGCAGCGGAAAAGCCTTGTCATGTTATACGATTAGACAGCTCAGTCTTTCTCATTGGAGACGATGAAGAAGAGGAAAAAAAAACAAGAGCAAAGATAGCAAAGTGACTTAAGTGATGCTGCAGTCTCGAAACCGTAGACATTCTGTCGGTATGGCAGATTTCGTATTTCATAACAACATCCGAGATTTTAAAATTACATCTTATTCGAGTCAAAGCGTTAATATAATACAATATAATACCAAGATCAATCATTTACACATCAATTAAATATATAATTAGGAACAATCTGACCTGATGATACCCAAGCTCTGGATCACAGCGACCGACAAAAAAATCACACAAAAATATTCACTTTTTATTAAAACTTTAATTAAAACACAATTTAATACCCACACTTAATTAATATTTTTCTTTAATAATCACTTTTAATACACCACATATATATTTCTTAATAATTTAAATACACTGAATATATATCGATTTTTTTTTCATACACATATACAAACACAGATACACGTTTAATTATAATTTGACACAATTCAAATCACAATATAATATTAGGTATTAATAGTCACAACTATGTACTTATTAAATTTTGTGAGCTGAAATGTTATACTTCAATTAAATTTTATAATGGCTCCAAGCCATGTGATGCTGTAAATGTGAAAACAATGTACCAGGGGTCTTACACATTAACCGCCCTAACGAGGAAACTTCACCCTTGTTCTGTTATATGTAACATTATATTTAAAAAAAAGACATTTTTATTACATCTTATCCGTAATTGGTATCGAATATATTCGGTTTTACGTTTAAATAATCCGTTTTATATAACTAGATTACCGAAAAGGTCATATGTTGTCATGTTATCACGTTACCAAAGGCACTTTTATATTTTCCAGGTACAAAATTGATGTTTACGTTCTAGGGATCATCTGGCTGTATGAGATCGCTAATGGTTATTTAGCTACTAATGTCAATTAAAATTTTCATAAAATGAAAATGCATTTATTTTGCAGAATATATTCGTGATACATGTATTTGTAAGTTGATTGACAGCATCTAATTTACATAATGGAATAGATTGCCGAAAAATAAAATGATAAAACTCAGGATTCGGACCGATTTCTAATCGAATTCGGACATTAAATTGAAACCCGTACCCTTTTCACAATGGAATTCACCATATACACGATGCATGGAAAGTTTTTCATTACCCCATGAGTTGGCGGGGGTGCAAGGGACTCATTTGTATGCATGGGTACTGCTCGTTCCATTCTCTTTGCTCCAAGAATCCCTCAGTTTTACGACTCGGTCGCTACCTATTCCCATGAAATATCCATGGCCTCGCCTGATGCGATACTTTTATCCATTATTTAATACTGCACCATACACCGCCGGCTTGCAAATAAATTAATTTTAACACGTATTCGCGATTGGGCGGCGCTGAAAAAAGCGGGCGTCTCGATATTTTCAGAGGGATGGGTGTATGGAGCTTATGCCGCGGAATATTAAGCGTCGCCAGGTGCTTCTGACACAAGAGTTGGCAGGACGAAATATGATTTTTTGCCCTTCAGCACCTGAACGTCTTAGGGGAATTTGTGAGAAAAATGATTAAACATCCGGAGATCTATGAGCCGTGAATAATTTGATGAAATATCATCTAATAATTATATCCGCGTCTAAATTTTAAATAAATAAATGCAAAATCATGTAAAAATGATTTTTTTTAAGAAGAATACACTGACGCATATAAAGTCATATACATGAATAGTATTTATAAATAAAAATATTTTATTTTATTTATTAAATTAAATTCACAAAGGTGTAACCGAGTCTTTAAAAATATCACACATTTTTTGAAAATATTTTCATGTAATGAGCCTCCAGTATTAGATCATAATATTATACTCGATTTATAAATAAATGTATCAACTTTATAATTTATTATAAAAATATGATCAATTCAAATCGGAGATAAGATAAAAACAGGCCAAGAAAACTCGCGAAATTATTTGGCGCGCATTGTATTAGTAATACCGAAAAATAAATTATATAAATATATAGCAATTTAATTATTATTAATATAAACATACAACTTAATTATTACTCTCGTAATGCTATTATTCATAGATTTAGAGCTGAATTAATATTACTATAATTACGAGTAATCTACGTTTAATACGCTAGATTAGTTTCTTAGAGTGGATATGTTAACAAAGTGAAGCTGTATAATGTCGGATTTAAAACATATGCAAGTTTACACACTAATTATAATATTTTTTCAGTAAAATTATCATAATAATAATAGAAATAAAGATGTCATAATATACTGTGGAATAATATCGTATAACGGATTAAATAACGTCTCCTCCTTGAGAGTCAGCAACATGCCGTTCACCCCTCGGCCACATAAACTTTAAAGGGATTCCGCAAACCAGGGACAAAAACGGAGTAGACGTTTAGTTTGGCGATGGTTTCAGTAACAAGAACGACTTAGGTAAGGTAAAACGAAGGTAAAAAAGGAAACATATAGCCGTATGAAAGAACCAAAATAAGTAAGAGGGAAACGAAACGTAACGTGTGTTCTGCCACGTTTGAGATAGGGGAAAACTTTTCTTTGTTTCCTATCGCACTCGGATGTGGCGCGCGCGACTTGAATGCAGATCGACGCTAAAGAAAATTCACAAAAATTCACTAAAGCCCCCGTGATTATCCGCAAACGATTGCCTAACTGATTTTAAGCGAAATAATATATTGTTTGAATTATTTTGATTATTTAAATGTTTGCCATGTTGCGAATGGCACGCCGCGGGTTAACACCGCAAGACACGTACACGGGACAAAGGAAGAAATATTAAGGGGTTAACCGCTTTCAGATCTTTATCCGTTAATTTAAACGCATTTGATTCAATTTGTGCGCAAAATTGCAAAACGCCGACCGCGTTTTCAAATTAACGACCGAACCGGCGCGGTTCATAAAATGCTTAACCCTTCCGCCTATACGTGTATATGTATTGTCGCTAAATGTAGCTGAAATCCTGAACAGTTTTCAGCACGCTCGGTAAAGCTGGCGATCGGAAAACTGCGCGCTACGTTGGATACGAGTGCAGATGATTCATTTTATCGACTCTACCTGGAGATGTTTTGTCGTAATTTATGATAGAGATATAATTGTGGTGATAAATATATAAGAGGGAGCATTCACAACGTCTGAAAGCAATGATATTTTATTGCCATTTTCATAAATAATATTTTTGATAGCTCGATTGTGATGAAAAATTTAATACAAACTATTAATTTTCAAGAAGGATGTCTGAAATTGTTATTTTTATTTGGTAGCAATTGCAACAGAGTATTACAAATATATTATATAATATGAAGATGAGAACAGAAACATGTGTAAAGACATATAAAATACAATCTGTTGAGATAATGTAAATTAACCGCGACTAAGATATAGTAGAACTTAGATAAGTAAATATTTAGGCGAAATCTATGAACTCTGGGAATTCTTTATGACGAAGAGAAATGTAAATCTGAGAGACCAAATACTTCTGAATCATTTATCGATTCTTTATATGTGTTAGTGGCCTTTTCGTCAAATAAATAAATAAAAATATCCGATTTTTTCTTTGAAAGACTAAGAGATACAGATAGAATTGCTCATAGCTAATCAAATCGTTTCAGAAGCGTATCGAAGATTTAAAAATCACTGACACAAATTTATGATGTATCTGATGAAGACTTTGAAGAAGACCAAATTAATAAGAGAAATTAAATCGATTATTTTTTTTTCCGGGATTATTTTACTAAAAACTCCGCAAATTCGGCAAAAATTTTTTTTTTTCCGAGGTTATGCTACAAAATATTGCGATATCTATAATTTAATACATATAAGAGATTTAAGGGACAGAATCCTATATCATCAGATGCTAGATGATGAAGGTCTAATTAAAATTGGCAAGTCTCGGTGTCGTATCAGATGATAGTAGCAACATTTGATTAAAGAAACTACGACTGAGAGCTAAAATAATTAAAGAACGACAATAATTCCATTCTATCAGAGATATTAAGATTAGAAAAGATCATTCATCCGGTAGTAATAATTGACTAAAGTCAAGGATTAAAATGCAAAATTATTTTTAATCATCAAACGTACCAAAGCTGGATTTAAATTCAATCGTAACTTGCCAGGTTCGTTAAAAAATAAAGCTGAAAATGAAAAAACTCGACACTGTTATTGAAAGTAGTGTAGCATTTTTATTTTACATCCTTATAAAAATCTTTTTTACGCGATTAAACGTTTGATTCGAAAGTTCTGAATACCGCATCCCAGTAAACAAATCACGCTTATCAAATGGCGATACGATGCCGATTTTTTTGCATTAAATTGAATTGCCAGTTTAAAAAAGTGAGCAACCACGTTACGGTTGAATGAGACGAAGCGGCACCACCTGCAGGTTGTATACGCACTCCCATCCACCTGTGCGTAAATAAATACGCACAACAGGGTGAGGCAAAAGTAGCTACGCACTCACACACAGGCGCACACATACACACACCCGGTATTGATCTACGGTCGTAGCACGCTGGCTGCTACATTCAGTCGGTTTTGTAGGCCCCTTTCTAGCCCCAACATTCCGGCAACTAATTCCTCATTGATAACGAGCCTGATGCCCGCTTTAATCGCAGACCAAGGACGTTTAATTTAATAAGCATTAGATAATCACATTATATTATTACATATAACTAAGTGTTATTAAAACTAGCATATGCTTGGGGTTAGCCAGATGAACGTAACACAAAAAAATAAAGAACAGTACTTATCCCATTTGTATAATGACGCTTAGGAAGCAAGCAATAAAACTCGGTCTGGCGCAGTATAGACGTCGATTGTTTATTGCCTCGCGGAAATAGGGGCGAAACGTCTGGATAAAGTGGCGTGATGATCGTTTCGGCAATCTCCGGCTATCGGCCGTGTTTTACGACACTTTGCTTATTATCGCCGGCCGTTTAGGTTGCCGAACAATTAGGAGGACGTTAAAAAAAACGAGTGTCGTATTTCAGCAAATCCGTACGCCATCCGCATTGAAACGATCTCGCAGTTGTCGTCGAAAGGTCCCTACACTACAAGACTTATAAATAGGCCGAAAGGGCGGGGAAGCGCGTGAGGTGGGGCGGGGGGGAGGAGCTGTACAAATATCACTCGGGCTTATCGCCACCCTGTTAAGCCCTAAACCGATTTTGCAAAGCTTCCATATTATTATTTTAAATAGTCTGTCATCCCGTAAAATGTGTATGTTTGGTACATAATCCTCTATGGAAGAGAGCGGTGGAAAATGAAAAAAAATTGACAAAATTGCCCGCGAAAGCTAGCGAGATTATCAAATATATATATATTATATCTTCTAAACACA
>JAGXCT010037148.1:0-115216 GCA_022495035.1 Philopotamus ludificatus | reverse complement strand
CCTTTTCCAGTACAATCCCGTTTCGTCCTGATTAAATATCTGGTCTGGTGTGTAGCCCTAATTCTTAGAATTTCGACCAATTCTAGAATATTTTTTTTGGCAGATTCTCTGTCAGCCGGCCCAAATTCTTTTAGAGTTTTTATATTACGTAGTGAGAAAGCGTCTTATATCT
The DNA here is from genome assembly GCA_022495035.1 of Philopotamus ludificatus. Lineage (NCBI taxonomy): Eukaryota > Metazoa > Arthropoda > Insecta > Trichoptera > Philopotamidae > Philopotamus > Philopotamus ludificatus. Next base: position 115,044 of record JAGXCT010037148.1, on the reverse strand, counting down.
ACTATCAGTCGTAGTGAGAAAGCGTGCTATAATTTATCAGCCCGTGTTGTATAAAACCGTGTTATACGAGGATTAGGTGTATATGAATTTCGACCGAATTTCATGTTGTTATTGAGAAAGATGATTGGACAACATAAAAGTTATTAGAATCTAGTCAAATATAAAAAGTGAAACGCATTATTTAAATGAATGTCATCATACATATAAATAAAAAAATTATAATATATATTGAGAAATGCATTAAATGTAAATTTATTTTTCAGAACATTGCGAAAACTGATTCGATCAAAACCCAAATATGAGATCGGCAATGTCAAATGCTGTTTCAGGTACGAATCACGAATCAACATATTACATACGATAATATTTCCAAATAAAAATATGTTTAAATATATTTTTCCAGAAAAATTCATAATATTATTTTGGTATTTGGTGGCAATTCTTGCAATTGTTCATGCAGATCAATTCCACAATGGCGAGACCGCGAGATCAATATACATGTCGGCCGTAAGTATACAATGCATACGATTAAATATTGAATGTTTTTATTTATAATTTTATTTGTTGAAGGGATCGCCGATGGCCAAAGGCGGCTGGAGACCCATCATGTCTTCGGACACGCTGTCCGCTTACAACTTTGCCAACATTCTGGGTACCCAGACGCAGACAGTCAATCATAAAATATTGACGGGTCCAGCGCTGATCGAAACCAAAGTGATTTCTCCGCACATAGTCAACGTGTCACCATTTACCAGTGATATATTCAGCAGTGGAATCATAAGCACGTCAACTAGACCCATAGTAACTAGGGACACTAACAAATTGACGACGATAGCTCAAGCTTATAAGACTTCGATATATCCGCAGAGCGGACTTAATCTGAACGCACCGATCAACTCGTATATGAATCCGTTCGCATTGCCATCAGGACCGGGTCTTAATTCGTATAAACTGGGCCCTGGGTTTCAATATGACAACACAGTGTTCTTGAAGCACCAACAACAGCCGATGCTGTCGCATCGTCCGCTGTACAACAAAATACCGGGACAAATGATGTTGGGCAAACGATTGAAACACAATCAAATGCAAAATCACATGTTGCAACAACTTTCCAATAATAACTATTATCAACCCATTCAAACATATCAGAGCAACATGAAAAAACCAGACGCATACCAACGGCCCGTGGAGTATAACAAGAGGCCGGGAGAAAATTTCAACAAACAAAACAACATCAACAACCAAAAACATGTCAATCCGCACGAATCGCTGCAAACGCAAACCAAAACCAAAACGCAATCCGGACACAACATCGCCGCCGTCACGTACAAACCTCCGTATACGACGCATTTTCAACAGTTCGGCGTTAAAGAAGAACAGTTTGGTCCGATACCTTCAAGTATTCTAGGTAATATTTATATATATTAAATAAATTATTGCGATAATACAGTCAAACCTGTTTTTGTGCGGTGGACCGTACAAAATAAAACGCATAAAATCTTCCAAAAATTCACAGTGATGGCGAACCTATATAACCCGCGAGTCATACACTGACCCACGAAGCCTTTTTTTAATTTTTTAATCTCGACTAAAGCTCATTTTGAATAAAAAATATAAATTGGTTAAATGACTAAACACTGTGCGATCCAAGGTTTTTTTTAATTAAGCTGTGCCGATGCGGTATATTTGGGACCTCAAGTTTTTGTCCTACAAGTCTAAAGAATAAATATAAAAAAAAATAAAAACTACAATATTATTTTCCATTGATGTTTTTTATCGCTCCGTACCGGATGCGAACGAGTAAAAACATCGCGCATGTCCAAGTGCGATCGAGAAAAAACATGCGACGAATCGGAAGCGTTAAGTACCATTATTATCTAGTTTTATTTATAAACGACATACAACATGTCCTTTCCTGTAATTTCTCACTCATGACTTAAAGCTATATGTGATGCCCTTTCGCTGCAGTTGGATATCAATTCTTTGCTTGAATGGGCAATATTAAATCGCCTTCTATTATGTGCTAATTCAATGTCAAACTATGACATTTTTTAGATGAAAGTAACCCATCAATTTTAATTACACTCTTGGGAACATAACTCTATCGTTAAAGATCTGGGAAATTTGTTTACATGTATCGGACTTGTGTATGAGATCATCAAGAATGTTGGACTTTGTCTTGAGAAATTCTCATCACATACACAGCACCTTAGTTATACGAATGCTATACGATACATTGGTTCGAAGTTTGCTCGAATCAGGTTCCATTATATGGGCGCCTTATGACGCCTCAAATTCTCTCAGGTTAGAGAAAATACAGAATAAATTTCTAATAATCTCTACATTAGGGAGTTTGGATTCTTCTCCAATTAATACCCCAACGCATGGGTCTGCTTGGGGTATGTAATCCTCGAAAAAAGATGGTCAACCTACTTGGCAAAGCATTTCTTCACGCTTACATAATCCCCTTGTACTGCACGAGTTGCCCTTATGGGTGCCACCTCACTACCATTGAGCCCGAACAGGTACTCTCGGAAACTCTCCGATAGTCAGAGACATTGGCGTATGGTGACTTTTTGGGGCCTGATGCTAATTACATTTCAGGGGGCCCTAATAAAATATAATTGGAGAGAGGGGCGGTTCTCGGTTGTCTAAGGATGGGGACGAATTATAAAAATAATGTGACACATCCGTAATTTAATCACTAGACCCTCTTCATGTTCATTTATTTTCCTTTGCTTTAAAAAAAGCAATTAAAGCTCATAAAAAGGTAAAACAATACTAAAATCTTTAAAACAATAAATAAAGTCTCCGGGGCCCCTCTCGGGGGCCTCAGCGATCGTACCGCCCTTTCGAAAATTCGATAATCCTCCTCTCCCTTTCCAAGTGACGCCACTGAATTGGCTCACGGGCTAGTATTTTCATAAAAGGTTCATCATCACTGATATAATGAATTATGTATTATGATTTTGGGAATATTTTTTGCGTATCGCATAGAAAAAATCTCACGAAAAAAGAGCGAACAAAAACACTGTATATTATTTAAATATTTATATACTTGCAGGTAGCTTTAGTTCTTTTGGTCACGCGTCGATGAAGGCGAGAGATCCGATCACAAACCCCAATAAAAACAACTATTCACCATCGACTACGACAAAAGCTCCATATTTATCGACGGAAGTATACAGCGCACTATCAACGGACATATCGAAAGTAAAAGTGCTACCGCAAGAATCCAAATTGAACGTCTCCAACAAACAAGCAGTGAACTCAAAGAAATACAGCGACTATTCAGCGAACCTGACTCCACCACCCCACGTACCCAATCAACCCAGCTATAACTTCAAAGACAATCAACCGACCGGCTCAAAGCTGGACGTCAAGTCGAACACCAAAGGCAACTTCATTCCGAGTCCGCCGGATCCGCTGAGCAAAAATCAAAACGCCCCCGAGATTCTAAAACCGCAATACTCGAAGCTGAAACAGTCGGAGCAATACGCGTACAATACGAATTTGCCGACGAAACGTCCGGAAATATCGTCGTTCTTCGAGCCAATCTCGACGGCCAATCCGTTCAGTTCTGAGAGCACCAACGCCGTGCCGGATAATCTGCTCGTTCAACTTCCGCCTCCGTACGTTAAGACCGCGTTCAACGGACAGCCGCTGAAGACGGAAAAGGTTCCGATCAAAGAGAGCTATCAAAGCAAACACACGTCCAACTTCAATTCGTACGAGGACGTTCAATATTTCCCACCGACGGCCGGACACGAGTTCTTCGGCTCGAAATACAACAAAAATCAAGAGGTAAAAGATAAAAATCAATATAAAGGCAGCTACGAAGTGACGGAGACGTGGGGATCTTCCGGAGAAACGAACACCCAGCCGACTCTCCACACATGGATCGGTCCAGCACAATCGTACAACCAATACAGCGCCGGATTGAAACCACCGCCGCCATCCTTCAACGTCCGCCCAACTCATGAGGACCGATTAATACCATTGTCGTTCTCTCCGATGCATTCCAAATTCCCGGAAAATAAAAAACCGACGTATCCGGACGTCTCCAGCGTTTATTCGACGATCAACGATAATAACAAACAGAAAACATACTTTACACAATTGGAAAATGCGATCGAGGCCGATATCAAAAAGAAAAAGCCGATGGGCGACGAAGAGTTTGATTTAGCCGCGCCAGTAAACGTCACATATAAAGAGCGACCGAAGACAACAACGACCACGACCACGACTCCGACATACGAGGAAGAAATAACCACTGAACAGTATTATGTTAAAAAGCGAATTCCTTCGCGTAATAAGTTCAATTATGACACGACGACTGAAGCGCCGGCCGAAGACGACTTCTTAGATTTTACGACGAGATTCGAAACGTTCAAAGAACAATTGTCGGAGACTGAGAACGATCTGCATCAAAACGAGCTGCCGACGTTGGCGCCGAACAGATATTTCAAACGACCGTTGATAACAACGCCCGTGTACAACGAGAACAACGAGGAAAACATTGCCAAGAAGAAGAATAAAAACAGACGAAGAAGACCGTCGTATAAAACGTCGACGACGACGGACTCTCAGGAAGACGTGACGTTCACAGACCCGCCGATACGAACCAACAGATACAGAACGACCGTATCACCGGACGTCGAAGAGGTCACTAAGATCCCGAAACCCAAAGTCAGATTCTCTCAGCATAGAACGAGATTGACGACGAGACCGACGAATCAAACGGAATTGACCAGCAGCGCTCAGCCGACGATGATCCCGACCGTCCCCGTGACGTTCAGACCGAGACTGCACAGTAGAATAAGAGTGACGACGCTATCTCCGTTGGATTTCGACGACTCCATGGAGACTACCACGATCAGGGCGTATAAATATTCCGAAAACAAGCAATCTTCTATCATGAAGATCGCAAAAGACGCCAACCGCGGTACATCGTCTAAATACAATTCGCTGAAAGTCGTCCCCGATTATTCGCACAAGCAAGACGAAAAAGATACGCCAACGAGCGATATCGCAATCAACACGTTCAGTCATAAATATTCGGCGCAGACGTTGAAAAACGAAGCAGCCACCGATCTGCCAATGGACGAGGGATCGGACGATTCCGAAGCGAATTTAATCTCAGAGTTAAACGTCGAATACACGTCTCCGTCAAATTTAGATGATATTGGCATCAGCACCAAGGAGAGTCAAACGATGAGAAGCGAACAGTTGTTCACTGAGCAGAAATTGGGCAACCGCGGCAATACGAAAGTGGACGACAACACTCTGAATAAAAAGGATCCGCTCCAGCAACAGGAGAGCATATCTGAGGAAATAAAAATAGCATCGACGACTTCGACGAGCGTCAACAAACTGAATCGCCAGAAGTCGCCTGGTAAATACGACAGCAACAGGCCGCGATTCAGCGTGAAAGATTACAGAAACAGATTGAATCAGTACAGCTCTACGACGACAGAGAGACCCAGTCACACGAGCGAGTCGCCTGTAGCTAGCTCTCGATTACGCTTCCCGAACAGATCGAGATTCCCCAGTTTTAAAGATCAGTACGGAGATTCAAAGACGGCGGGTTCGGTTGTAAGCACGACGACGGAGCTGCCGAGAAAGAAATTCACGCCGAAAGATCCCAGGCATAGAGAGTCTGGCGAGAATGAAGAGTTCGAAGATCAAGAGAAAGCCGAAACGATCGAAAAATCGCCGCTGGATAATGAAATAGCTACTAAGTCGGTAGCTAAAATGAGACCTGGATTGAGAAGAGATCCGAATCGTATTAGATTGCCGTCAACATCCGAACCAATGGTGGACGCATCGGATAAAATACCCCACAAACCCATCAACATCAACACGTATACGAATTTAAAACGTCCCACTGTTAATATACGCAAGAGGTTGTTCAATAAAAATTCGACAGTCGATGCACCAGATCATAATGCCACTGAAGTCACCAGCAGCAGCAGCAGCAGCACATCGACTGATTTATCAAACGATAGCGACGATAAGAACGAAACGAGCACAGAGAAATATACATCGGAAACGGCCATAATGAAGATAGCCAAGGACGAGAAGAAGCATTCGACGTTCGAGGATCACACCGAAAATTCTTCATTGAATCAATCGCAGAGGGTGTCGGATCTTACGCTGGCTGCGAGCAAAGAGTACAACTCTTCCGGATTATTCAAGTCGGTATCGCCCAACACAAGAAGAGTGCCGAATTATTTTACAATCGCAACCGACGATCCCATTCTTCCCATCGAAGCATTCTTTCCGCAGCTGAATCAAAAGAAAGACATCTAAATACTAAATTCCATGCAATCAACATATTAAGTCGTTCGATAAAAAGTATTATTTATCGATCGACTTAATATTTAACATAACGCTGACTGCAACTGTGTCATAAAATATTTCATAGCCTCTCCGATAAAATGTTATACCATTATCAGAGTGGTAATTGTAATGAAAATTTTCAGTTAGCTAGTGTTTTAACATATTTTTTAAAACTAAAAAATATTGTAAATATATATATATATATCGAGATAAATATGAAGAAATTCATAATACGAAGACGTGAACGTCGTTAAATCCGAGTCGAGTACTTAAAGAAAAGTTACATGAAAGTTGGAACAAAACTATCGAATCCTATGAATAATATCGGAACTATACAATTTTAATATAAATTTTTCGTACGATCATAATTATAACCAAATGTAGATAATTAATTTATAAAAAAAATAAATACTTGATTCAATCCGAGTATAAAAGTCTAAGAAATTTCAATATGCATAATTTAATTATCGTTAAGTTAAATGTAAATTATTTATTTAAAATCACTATGTACGCATGAGATATCATGAATGAATATGTATGTAATGTATTACACGTGAGAGGATGCTGAATATAATTATAAGAAAACCAAATGTATATAAATTGAATATAATGTTAAATAAAATATTAAAAAATAAATAAATGATTATTAATTAATGACCATTAGCATAAAAAATACCAGCCAATTTCACTTATACATATACAGTATCGAGCAGTAATATATATAATATAGGTCGAATAATGTCGCTTTTTGTTTGCTGCGCAAGTCTGTTCGGGGCAGGTTTCTATATGCCCTGGACACGTGACTGCTAGTCGCAGTTTACCTGTTGGTCCGACGCGATCGAGTTTTGTTAATCAATCAGTGAAGGTAAGGAGAAAAGTTTTGTATTACCGTATATACAGAAGGTCGCTTTTCGTTTGATGCGTAAAGCTCGCGTTGTGGGGCAGACCTGTATATGCCCCGCTGATCTATATTTTATTTAAAGTCACGAACCACCCCCGACATCATGTAAACAACGGATTGAATAGGTAAAAATTTACTAAACCTGAACCAAAACCGAGAGGTACAAAGTTATATTCTCCGATGAAAGCAAATTTAATTTGTTTGGATCGAATGGAATCCAATTTCTGAGACGTAGACCTGGAGAGCGGATGCACCAAAACTGCCTGAGCCAGCTGCTCCAATGATTTAGGGGTGTTTCTCATATTTTAAAATTTGAGAATTATTAGAACGAGTAAAAACATCGCGCATGTGCAAGTGCGAGCGAGAAAAAATATCGTGCTGTGCAAGTGGTGAAACCACATGCGACGACCCGGAAGCGTACAATAATGTATTTTATTGAATCGAATATCAGTTGAAGCTCGTTCTAGATCAGTGGTTCTTAACCTAAGTTCGATCGAACCCCAGGGGTTCGGTGAGTCAGTCTCCCGGGTTCGGCGAAGGTCAAAACACACCCGATTCATTGTACGATCTTATGAAAAATGATACGGCGTATGAATTAAGGGTTCGGTGAACAAGTCCAACGAGGTAAAGAACCACTGTTCTAGATTATAATCATAAATGGGAAAATGCTATTCTATACGCTTAACAAATTGCAAGCCTTCGTGAATTAAAGTAGTTGTTAGTTAATAAATTTCACCATTTTATTTAATTTTTATCCTTGGGTCATTGGGTATTGTGACATAAAATTAGGTACTTTTGAGCCAATGAACACCGAGAAGTAACAACGCGTGAGATTAAGTAAAAATATAGGATTTGTTCATTTTAGTGAATCTTATTATTTCAAGTCTATATATAAATCCTCTATCAAAAGCTGGGTTGGCACCAAGCCTGACGGCAAGTGTATATATAATTAAAACTAGACTATATGGATTATCTCTAACCTTTATTCTCAGTGATTGAGATAATACTCGATCAATTGATCTGCAGCGATGAGTCTTTCCCACCTGGAGGACACTATGCGATCTCCAGCAGAGATACATCCGTCTCAATCCTGATGCAAGGACTGTGACAGTTTTCCTCCAGGTTAACTAGGCTCTTCGAATATGGGTCAGGTCACCAGCCATAAGTCCGGGAGCCGAGCTGCAAATGCATGGATTGTAACAATAATAATCAGACGAGGCTAAGGCCAATTCATATTTAATTTACGGTCTGATCGGATGCTACGGAAACCTCCTGTAGCTCACACGACATCGAATTGGGCGGGATAGCGTCCTGACTCCTCATGACTCAGTAGAATCTACGAAACCATGATGCCCAACTGCCATTGCTGTCAACTTCCGATACCAACATACGAAAACACTCGACTCTACCATCAGGATTCAATTTTGAATTATTCAAATAAAGGTTTTTATGAAATTCAGTCCATTGTAATTAAGTGCTCTTCATTTTCTTGTGAAAATTTTGATCTCTTAATCAACTTCCCTTTAATCCAAGTTCCCTCGATCGTATCCACATTTTCAAAATTAAATTTATCTTAAAATTTGCACAGATTTGATCTAAGGAAAAACAAACTTATCAAACTCAAAATCTGTGCGTTTACTTTAATCGATTAATACATGCAAAAAGTAATGATAAATATAACATAATAGAAAATAGGATAAAACATGGTTTCCATGTGAAACAATTAATCTAGCAGTGCAAAGAAAAACCATTTTTTTTTTAAATAATTCCAATATATTCATTTCTACAGATGCCCAGTCAGATTTCACACAAATGATTGAAATATTAATTTAAATACACATTAATATTAATTTAATTAATAAAATCTCACAAATTGGGAATGTGTGTGTAGACACAAATATATGTCATTACAACGAAAGATATTTGGATTATTAATTACAAAAATTTCATTGCCGCCTTCTTTGCCGCTTCATGTGTATGGCGCTCCAACCTATCTGTAATATTAAAATAAATTACGTTATACGAATTATTCATTGGTTTCATATTTAAAATAAACTTACAAATTTTGTGTTGGCCCTTAATCGGGAATTTCAAATCTAATTCAATAGGATTGGAACATATAAATACGTATGGGCTCTCGGACTCGCCATCGGGATATCTAAAAAATAACATGAATGATTAATTATTTGATGAAGTGATGATGATTCGATGGAGCGGAATGTAGAGAATCTTGGAGAACCAAAATCAAGAAGTATACTTACTGGCTTCGATACTCTTTCTGTGATAAAACATCCTCAAGAGTGACGCATCCTAATAGACATCCGGTAGAGTAAAACTTCGGAAATACTAATTCTTTATCTAAAACATTAATATATGTTAGGGGGACCGAAAAGTAATCAAAATTCAATTTAATAATAATTTTTACTCGTTGCATCTAATACAAATATATTTTATACCTGGATATAATATCTTGTACTGTTCTTCCATCGATTTAATTAAATCGTCATCGGGTTTTTGAGCAGTTGACGCTATATATAAACGGCCACGATGATTTGTAGTCCAGGTTCTGCCTTCGTGTCTACAATATTTATTAATTATTTTTTTTATAATCATTACCACATATATAAAATGTTATTACATTTTGATTCCGGCTACTAAGAGAGATGCCCACGGTTGATGCATCGAGAGACACACTCCCTCATCAGACATCATTCGTAGATGAGGATCTTGCACTTTTAATCGTTCAAAGTCGTTGTGTATTAATTTATAAAACGGATGATTTTTAACGTTTGCCACACCGTTCGGACTAGCTATCGCCTAAGATTAAAAAATAATGCTATAATCCTAAATATCGAATAAAATAAATAAATTTTTAATCAATCGAAACCTCGAAAAGGGGTCCCGTGTAGCCAGGATGTATTTCCATCCCAAATTCGCCCTGTCTGAGATTGGAGGCTTCATTAGACGAAATATAATTATCCGATTTGGAAGAACTACTAATCTCTTTTATAATATTCTCGTCAACCTCAACAATATTATTTTCGGGAATAATTTCACGACCTACAACAAAGATAACAATATATTAAATAAATTCCGCATATATTGTTCAATATGTTTAAGCAAAATTAGTAACCTGCAAAATCTATCGTATACGTTTTGTTCGCTCTAGTAGAATGCTTTTTTTCTTGAAGGCTTTGTTCGTATTTTTCTAGTTTAGTCCGTTCGGCTTTACTCAACCAAACCGATCCAGAATTGAAATAATCACTGTCGTCGTCCGTCACACGAGTCCGTCGCTCACTAGATATAAAAAAAGACATAAAATATTAATATAATAGAGGTATTAAAAAAAATGTCATTTTTTTTCGTTGACGTAGAGTTTATTCGAAATTAGATGCTTTATTATTATTCAACACATCCGTCACGGTGGCACAAAAACAACCTAGTCGCCCGAAGGGGGTCTGTCATTGACCCCAAGCATTTCAAGTCTAAATATTGATGAATTCTTCATCAATATCTTGATATTTTTTTAAAAATAAAATATTCTAAGAATAAATATAGTTATGGTTGATATTTTGGATTTTTTAACTAATCAATATGACGCGTAAATGAGAAGCGCACTTGACAATGTCTCACCGCAGACTAAGGAGTCAACAATAAAAATAGTTATGGTTGATATTTTGGATTTTTTAACTAATCATTATTTTCGCATAATTGAGCAAAAATGCGATCATTCAAAGCCTTAGCTTTAATTTTATAAAATATATAAAATATTATAGACCCATGATACACTACAGACCCTCTTCAAACTTTCATAGACCCCCAGGGGGTCACTTTGGAAAATCCCGGTCTAGACAATCGAAAAAATACATGTGTATACCTTTTGCAAATGGAATCCGAAAAGCCATTTTTGTAAGACCTGATAATTGAAGATGAAAAATGGTTGATTTACATACACCATGGATGAAAAAATCAATAAATATGAGCCTCGCACGGGATCCGACTTAAATGTATTAAATAACGTATAAATCGCAAATAATACCTCGTCCGATCGTAGTCTAATAATCTATTTCTGTGTAAAACAGCCGCTTCCCATCCTTCGGGACGCTTTTGTTCCATCAATCTATTCAATAATGTTGTAGATTTTTTCGATTTACTATTTATTATTGCTTGCTCTTCTTTTGTTACAACCTTCAACGTTACAAATTTGTGTTAAAAAAAAAATCAAATGAATTAACAACATAAATTGAATGTAAAATCTCACCAAATTTCCACAAAATAAACAAGGACCGGATCCTTCTTGTTGACAAACAATTCTTCCACATTTTATACAGTTGTTTATCAATTTATGCTTGCGTGCCTCACAATCGCAACGTAATCTGCCTATAAAATTGAATTATTATATAAATATGGCTATATATTAAAATCTACATGCAATATTAATTTATTAATATACAAGCCATGCTAATGAAATGCGGTGGGAGTACATGGAATTCATGTATTCACAGCCTGATGATTACGGTTTGGGGGGAAGAAGCGGAGGAGTGGATGCTCGGAATCGTATGTCAACTGCACAAGAAGGACGATATAATGGACTGCTCCAAGTATAGGGGAATAACTCCGTTGAGCACCACGTATAAGGTGTCACTATATAGCTATCTCTATAGGTGTTTTCTGATAAGCTATACGAGGCGATGAGGAGTCTCAATATTCCTCAAAAGTTGATAAATATGGTAAGGCTTGCAATGTCGGAGGTTAGATGCAAAGTGAGTGTTCAATCTGAGGTATCTGAAGAACTTGAGATACACCGCGGTTTGAGACAACGTGTCGCTCTAGCATGTTTGTTCTTTAACATAGCACATGAAGGTGTAATAAGAGATTTCGGCGTGGAAACAACTGGCACCATTCTTAATAAATCTGTGCAGCTTCTTGCTTATGCGGACGACATAGATATTGTGGCCAGATCTCGGGCGGCTCTCAAGGATCCATGCCAGGGAATAATGGTAACGCAGACTGGTATGGAACTTAGGATCAACGAGTCCAAGACAAAATATATGCCCATATGTCATGGACGAACCTTTGAACCCCTGAAAGTCGAAGAGTACAGCTTCGAGGCCGTCCAGGAATTCACATATCTCAGCTCACTTATCACGAACCCCAATGAAACCAATTTGGAAGCACGAAGAAGAACCATGCTGGTAAACCGGTGCTACTTTGGACTTCAAAAGCATCTATGGTTGAGATTCCTCTTAAAAAAGACCAAAGTCAAGCTTTACAAGGGACATATTAGGCCGGTATTAACGTACAGATCGGAATGTTAGGCTTTGACAAAACAAGATGAGCGACAACTGGACATCCTGGAGGAGAATTTTTAGACGAATATTTGGAGCCGTATTCGAGAACGGGAATCATGTATCCGAAGAATTGAAGAACTGACTATACCAGGATTTACCGGTCACAACTGTCGTCAGAGTGGCCAGATTTCGGTGGGCCGTTCATGTGTCAAGGATGCGGGACAGTCAGCCACCGAAAAGGCTTATGGTTAACAAGCAATTCTGTCCTCGGAAGAAACGAAGACCAAGGCTGAGGTTGTTGGACTGTGCACAGAGGGATACTGCATCAATGAAACTTACCGGAAGATGAAGCGACGAAGCGGCAGACAGATAAAATAGAGAAGGGCGTTAGATGAGGCCAGGGCTCTACAATAGGGCTATTGCGTCTTTGATGATGATGATATGCATTATGTGCAGACAAATATTACAAGCATGCAAGATTTCCTACGTAAAAATATGAAAACAGACACATAATGAATATAGGAAAGGAATGAAAATATAACAAAATTTTTTTAGCGATGAAAAAAATATTAATCCTAACTACGCCAGAGTTATTTTATTATTTTGTTTATGAAAATATATCGAAAATCATTTATTAACCAGTTCAGTGTCATGGATTTTTTAATAAGTTGTAATCCCTTTTTTAGTATGTATTTTTTTTGTATGTATGATTTTTAGTATGTAATAATATCCGTAATAGATGTCACTACAACATGATATAGAATATCCAACGAATTTTTAAAGGAACAAATAAATAAAAATACTTGTACAAATGTGTACGTTTGGGAATGGTGACCACTTCGCATAGCGTACACGGGTGTACTCATGGCACTGAACCGGTTAATTTATGTAGAAAAGAAAAGGGCTAAAAGACAATTAACACTGTATGTAGATTCTGTTGTGCGCAATATGTCAATAATCAATTAATCACGTAATTCGAAGACATACTGTACTGATTTTTCTGTATTATTGGGGCATAACCTTGTATATCGACAATCGAATATGGAATGCAAGGAATGCGATTGCAGGATTGTGTCCAGCGCATTAATAAAAATCGAAAGCCACGATACGCTTTTCATTGCGCGATTCGGAGACCGCGTCAGTCACGGGTGACCCCAAATAGTCATTAAAACACTTATTCACTGTCTTCGATTGTAACTTTCATATTTCGTGCGAGAGGAGACCCGGCAGCGCCTTAGCACATTTCACACACGAGAAGAAAAAACGACGGAGAGAATCGTGAAAACGGAAACGTAACCGTTTCCGCGACGAGAGAGCCGCGCAGACCCGGTTTTTTTTCGCATGCGGATGTATAAGGTGTCCGATGCGCCCTGAACTATAAAAGTTGACGTTAAAATGTGTACAAAAAAATGACGTCACAGTACGTAACCGAGCTGTATGGGAAGCATGTAAGCGTGAGGTGAATGGTTGATAGCCTCGGTGTTAACTGGTGCAGAGATGGAAATTCAGAGGCCATTGCATAATGCAACTCCGCTGCGTCTGACGTAACAAAGCGACCCGACACACGTGCCAGAGGAAGTGCAATACACTGGCAGCGGGCACTAGCTCGTTCGTTCGCCGCATCTGCCTAATCCGAAGAAAAGACGGGCCGGAGATTAATTTGTACTGCGAAATTCGATAATTCGAAATTGTGTCCCCTAGCTGTTGCTACTGCTGCTGCGCGCGTCGGATTCATTAGAATTTATGGGGACGCAATCCTGGTGGATCCCCGTTGCGATGCATCCCCCATCCCCGAAACCCCCGTCGTGAATCAAACGGGAAGGAGAGACGAACGAATGCACGAGGAGGGTATATCCGGGCGTAAAAAAATCGACTTCGGTCATTTCAAAACGACGACGTTTAATTTTAATAATACGTTTACTTGCGCTATTGCGTTACGCGTATGCAATTACACGCGTCAACCGAAATTAATTGATGCCGTAATAATAATGTGGTTACAAAAAAAAATAAAAAATAGAAAGTTACCAAAGTTCGAGGCCCGTGGGATAGTCTCGTGTGGAAATGTAACGATTCGGAAAATGTCGAAACAATGCCGTGGATCGGGGAAGCTGGCGCATATGCAGATGCAGGCGGCACATGCGCACGCGCATCTGTTTCGTAAGAGCGAGTGCAGGGCGACCCAACACGTGTGCGCAATCGGGCGCACCGGCGTGCCGTTGACCCGAGGGCTCTGCAACCGAATTAGCGCGTTCACCCGCGGCGATTCACTCGAGAGGAGTTCGGAAAAACGAAAACAATTAGATGACTTCCGTCGAGCCTTCGTGGCTTGCGCTGGCGCAACTGAACTTCGACCAGATTGCCCTCGGAACTCTTGCATTTAAATAATATAAATTATAAATCTGTCGGAAGATGAGTTCAATATGCCCGAAATATTGCAGAAGAACGCATTATAGAAGATTGTGATCGAATGAGAACAATTTGAAAAAATGTGAATTAAAATTATACAAATTTCGAGATGATGGACTTCTAATGATATCTGGTCGCGGTATCTCTCAACCGGATTAAATAGTATGCTATTTAGATCTGCTGATATGGTATTTTCAGACAATGCAGAGAAAATGAACTCGTTTTTCTAAAGTGTGTATATTGAATAATTAGATATGGCAATATTAGATTAGGAAAAATATAATACACTCGACTCTTTTTTTACGCGGTTTTGAAATAACACGGTCCACTATAATACTATATGTATACCCGAATTATTTATTCTAACACGTTGTTAAGTCCCAATGTTATGGCATAAAGGCATAATTTCATGTCACAATACCCAATAAATAATGGGTAAAATAATAAAGTAACAACTGATTTAACACATTCGCGGACAGGCTTGCATATGCACTCATTTTATGATTACGTGTGGGACATGAGTGCATTTGGAAAATTTCGTCCACAGTTATCGACGTCGCTAAGGAGTTTGGTTTGCAAGTTAGAACTCGGGTCAACCCAATACGCATTTTTACGACTTTGACTCATTCGCCAGGTAAATTCTCCTACTGGGTCTCATTTGCCAGAGTTTTTTATGAAATGGGGCCATTATTAGTTAGTGTTGTTGTCATCCAGAGCAAGTGTTCGCGAAAGTTTTAATTCGCGAGGGCTTGCAATTCAATAAGAATTTAAAATAGTTTTTTCTAACTTATGATCTCAACCAGAAGGAGCTTTTAAATTCCAACGAGATCTACAGATTTGTATAGGACGTGGATATCAAGAAATGTATGCAAAAAAAAATTGAGAACTAAAAAACACAGAAATGAATAACAAATTTTCTAAGACAGTATGATATAACAAAAAAAAGCTTATAAAATGACTTCAGCCATTTTTTTCTTAATTAAAATTGCATATGTAAGAGTAATATTTGAATGTCAATTTGAATTATCACTTTTTACACGGTTTTTGGTGTAGCGTATCAACCGTGCAAAAAAGAGTCGAATGTAAATTATAAATCTGTTTGAAAGAAAAATACATTTTTAATTTTATTTAAGAATGAATTTATCATGAACACTTTTCATCCAATACTAAATAATTCAGAAAAATGGACAGAAGTGTCTGCGATATGTTTGAAAGACGCGACAAACAATCATAAAGTTAGATAACAAAATAAACTTTAATAATAAAAAAATGCTGAACAACTCAATTCGCAAGTTGACATTGAAGATATAAATCAAATTGTTGAAAATGTTGCGACAGAACTCATCAATAAACAATTGATTGAGATCGAACAGAAAACAAAAACGAGAGGCGATAGATAAAAATTAGAAGAAGCGATTAAAAACAGCAGAAGCTGTTGCAAGAATGATAAAAAAAAGGTAGGCATAATTAAAGCGATGATAAATGATAAATTAGAGCGTGGGTTGGCAACCTTTTTTTACTATTTCAGATATGCGGGTACCGGTGTTCTTCATCACAACTAACTAGTTTTTATTGGAATTTATATTTAAACGGTGATTTCGAGAGAAATAATTTAAGAATATATTCTAATGTAACATTTTGAAATGACCGATTTATAAGAGAATGTTGAGAGAGTATAGAAATCACATTTAAAAACGTAAATAAAACATCGAGATAACAATGCAAACAGATAGACTGTAATAAAAACCGAATTAATCTGGAGCAAGCTCTGAAAAATGAATGAATTATATATCAAGAGTTTCTCTGCGTTACAATTTGAGCGAGTGAATGGGACAAGATAACAATAATTACGAAAAGAAAAGGGAGTATTTTGCAAAAAAAAGGTCGGAGGAAATTGCTCCGAAATGTGCACCCATCCAAAGATTTAAAAATCAGATTGAATCCGTTACCCGAGCGTATTTCCGCTCGATGCGCTTTTTTATACGCCAAAAAAAAAGAAATAAGGTATGATTCGACGCGAAAAAGATCCTCTTGTACGCGGGCGCTAAATTAAAACTGATCTCAAAAGCGCCATTGTAAAAATAAATGAGGTGGAAGAGATGGTAATCGGACCCAGTTGCATAATTCAAATTTATGCAACAAACGGCACGTTGATTTATTGGTCACCGAACCGCCGATAATATTTACACGGAGCCGAGGGAAATTCATTGTTTCGTAATTAGGAAGAGATGTATACTTAATTCAACGATACGGATACAAAGAAATCTCGTCGGCGATAGCTACATAAATTTATATATACATGAGGAGAAAGCGGCCCAGATTTTTGTAGAACATCTCATTTTCACACTTTGGACAATGTATATTGTTATATTACAATATGGCCACGTGGTCGACGGCGTTGACAACAATAACAGCACAACAAAACAATCCTTACATCTATCATCGGAGAGCGGCAATGGAAAATCGAAGACTTACCTGCAAAAATAAATAAAAATAAAATTAATATACAAATAATAACACACGATATCGTATCTATGATATATAAGAAAAGGATGGAAATAATTTAAATATTTTATTTATCGCTTGATAACGTCTGGATTGAGTAACAGCCAGCGTAAAAATATTTGTTGACCGTGAACTTGAAAACTGCGTAATTGAGAATAATAATATGTTGAGTTTTCCTCGCGGTGACGTAACGAATAAATTTACTCGGAAGCCGGCGGAGGAGCAAACAAACGCCGCTAATGGCCAATTTGATAACGATTATCGTCGATTTCGTTATGTCCGATAACCCTTTCGAATCAGATTGGCCACCGAGCTCGAAACGAAAGCAGAGAGAGGGCCCGGCCGAAGGAGAAAGCAAAACTATTATGAATTTCCAGCGAGTCAATACCTCGGGCTTTTCTCTTCGAAAGCAAATAAGAGGCGTTCTAATGAAACCGATGCACGATGGTGAAACGGCACCGAAATTCTAGTTCGAAACCGAGAGACCGGGCTTTGACCATTTTCTAGTCGATCTGACTAGAAAATTGTGCACATACATGCATTGGACAACTCAAATAGACAGGAAAGATACAGATCACAATGATTATAGTCATTATTAACGGACTGCTCGAAGGGTTAAGCCGTTTCTATCATCAATTAACAAGTTGTTTGAGGAAGACTTGAATTGGAATGAGTGTGAAATTTTCGAAATTCTAATTGTCTCTGATGTATCTTGACATTGTGGCAGCCATATTGGATCCTCACGTTATTATTGGCTGTCAAGAAAACACATCTTTAGATATGGGTTCGGCGATTTATAAAACAAAATAGAATATGAAGTATTTAGACATCCAAAACAATACTGTTAAGATGACTCAACCTCTGTATACGCCGAATATGATACTTTGTGCCCTTTTTCTAATATCGAAGTTGAAAAAAAATCACGAAAGGACCGTTGAGTGTATAAATAAAGATTTTTGAGAAAAAGGAGTTGTATACTGCGGTATTGAACTATAATGAACCAATGAACAATAAAAAGTCGAGTAAACTAAAGCACCATTGTGCATACGTGTGTAGGTGTGTACCTGATAAATATTTAATAAAATCGGTTAACAAATCGTTGATTTATTAATCGATATTAATAAGTTATTAAAAAAGGTCGTATCATTGATGTGACATCTGAATAATCGATAGAACACTCCGAACAGAAAACAACGTCAACGTTTTCCCTGTAAAGGTCATCCTTAATGCGAGCATTCATATTAAACCGAAATCGCTTTGATTGGGTGAAGGTTGACTGTTCGTCAACCTTTGCCTAAACCGCAAACAAGATTTTCCAAATGTTATTCAGACAAATAAATACGTTTTACACGCGACCTCTGGAATTAATTGACACCGATACAGAATTTCGTACAAATCAATTATTTCAATAAAAATTAAGGGGATACATCTTCACAGAAAACTTTATCTGATATGACCTTAGGAAAGTCAAACAATTGCCAATGTGTTTACTCAACGGGACGGATATTACCAAGGTATACATACAAAGGTGTTTGTGCTTGTAATTACGAATATTCCTGACCCTGAGGGACATAATGATCCGTTTTTTGAATTTCGCGTCGAACTATCGCAACGTATATATTTCAAATTGAATCTGTGCCGTGTGAATTAACAAAAAATATAATAATGCGAGATGTAAAAAGCTAAATCATGACTCCAATAATGAGCTATTGTTTCATAACTTTGGATATGAAAGTGAGTGTGCTGACACAATTCGGGATTGGATTTGAAAGTGAACTTTGGGCCGCGTTGCTTCACATGTACATATGTCCAAGTTGCGATCGCCGGAGTGAAACCCAGGTAAAAATCATACCCCGCGATGATATCGCCTTTTTATTGTTCCCGTGCGTTTATATACCTGAATTCATCGCGTTATGTAAATGTCTCGAATCATTTCAGAAAGAGCAGACAGAAAAATGTATATAAATACACGGCCGCGTAATCTTCATAAGTAAAAAGGATAGACAGGGTCACATTGAAAAACCTACGGATCGCGTCTCTCACAATGCATGCGATCTCCCAAGTCTGGACGACTGGCTAGGGTGACCATGAACGACCTCCAAGGGCGGGAACACCACACTCACGCACACACCACTCCGATACCCCACGATTAATATTTCAATACTACATGTGGAACTAACTCTGAGTCAATTAGCGAGGTCAGATGAGCGGATACAATTAACTTTGTTTCCTTAATGCATCACGGTTGTTGAATATGAAATTGATTTTTCGACCGATGGATAAAAATCTTGTTTGACCTCAGTCTCGTTTAAATCAATAACGAGATGCAACAGCTAGACAAAATAATTCGGTTTATTAAAGGATTTATTAAGAGGTCATCAACTGAGCGAGTTCAATTAATATCTGAGGACAATACAATCAATGAGGATATCGACTCGCATGAAATATTAAATTAGTTGACGTAGAAAAACAGGTGGTAAACACAACTCCCCCTCCCCCCCATTGGCAAGGACGATGCGGTTATTTCAGTCGATATTGCTAACGAGAAGGTCGCTTCGGTTATATGCCGTGCGAACTGGATATATATTTCTATCCCAATGAAATTTATAATGGGATAACGATAGTGTTAAACATGAATGTCATTGATGACGGATTGGATCTGTTATTTTTTTCGTGTACGGTGTGCAGATATCCGACAATGATAGCCGATCGTAAACGGCGAGGTTGAACCATAAAAAAAAATGTTAAGTATTATAATATTTATGAAAACAATTTGTCGTATAAACACAAACATATATAATGACATTGAAATTTAGTTGTTCATTCAACCCGCGTTTTGTGTGCGAGCAACAATCTGGCCGCAGCAATCACAAAAGATGGATTAGTCAGACGAGTATCTCTCGCTCGGTGCGATAAAAAGAAATTGAGAACGCTCGCGCACCGAACAAACGATCGCTGTCAACGCGCTAACTATACTTCCGCTTTGCAAATTCGAAGGTGAAACGATTGGCAGCGTGGACTCGCACATCGGCCGAGTAAGAGGCGATACGCGAATGTGCTCGATGAAGAAAATGTCGGTTGAAAAAAAATATTTCGGGTGGGCGAAACCCAGCAAACATGCAAAATTTGACCTCGGTCATTGGTACTGAACGCCGGCGTCGGAATGAATGGAAACATTGATGTATCAATCAGCGTGTGTGTGCATTGTGAATTATCGAATTTTTGCAATCACGAACATATCAATGTGAACCTTGGATCGATTGACGTTTGACTCGGAATGAAGCGCAGGTGTACTCGGTGTTTCTTATTTCTAGAGAATTCAAAGAGAAATGAAGAAACGATTTTAGGCCAATAGGAAAATTATATTTATTGCATTTAGAGATTATTCTTCGAATTAAATTATGAAAAAAAAGAAGATTTCGATTAGTTATTTAACGAAAATAACAGCAAAGCCCGGATGGTGCTTCAAGAGCAAAGAAAAGAATATGTTTATTCAAGAAAATGGCTTAACTTTATGTACAGTAAATTCAGGTTTGTACACAAGTGCAAAAATTGTTTAAAAAAACAGTACCTTTACGATCAACCCTCCTATGACGCCAGGATAGGGCCTATCGGAGGCAGGGCACCTATACGAAATTTAAGATGTCCTTCGTAATTGAAGGTAATCCATATGTCAAATATGTTTTGCGTTTAATAAAGCCAACCATTTTTTTATTTGACTACGACTGATGAGCGGTATAACAGTAAGATTCCAAAACACCCATATAAAGATTCTAAAGTTTCTAAAAATGCAAGGGGAATGAGTCTATCATAAATATATTCCCCCAGTGTCAAACCACGACACTGGGTATTTATTTAAATATTATTTAAGCTGGATCGAAATATATATTATTTATGCAACAAATGATAGATGGCATTAATTTAATTAATTCCAACGCGCCAAACTACTGATTTATTTTTATAAAACATACGGAGGTAATGCATCTCTTCCATGTATATACCTCCTGGCCAGTGTTATAAATAATTCCCTGAATCCATAGTTTTCGTCGGACACCTATCCCAATACTAATTCAGCTTTTTTTCTTTGGTTTGTTCAGAGAAATAGTTGAAGATAACATTAATTATGATAGGCGTCGATTTAGATAATATTCATACTTTATACAAATAAAGAGCAAGGCGAACTTTGAACTAATGAAGAGCTGCAACAAATTGACTGCCATACTATGTCCCAAGAAAATGACGTCTCAGAATCTGTTCCCGTGCGAAAGTTAAGTGTCAATATCATTGGAAAGGCCCTTTCTTATCGCAACCGTTGCATGAAGCTGAAGAAAACGACGAAGATTACGAGCAAGTATAGGAACCACGCTATAGAAAGCCGCCCTGTAGAAGACCAGGCCACCCATACAAATTTTGGGGTTAGGTTTTTTAATTGTATTTTGTAAATTAAACGAAATCAACACATCAAAAATTTTCCCATCCACATATTTTAAGTGATGAAATGATGTATGTTTAGCGCGGAAATGTATTACGTATTAACGAAATATGTGATTTAACCCTGAAACGGCGATCCAGAAAAAAGCACTATAGGATGAAATGTTGCACACGCCGCTCTATAAAAGGATTGACTGTGTTACAATCGCAAAGGGATTAGCCGATTTCATGGCTCAAGATCATGATTCGTGAATTATTTACGAAAGTCAAAGCAGTGAATGATGCGATTGCATGCTATACTATAATTTATAAAGGAAATAAAAGTGCTATATGAAAAATACGCTAACGCATTTTATGTTTTATTCAGCTTATGCGATTTTTCGACTCGTTAACGACCAATTAATCACGTAAGTCGAGCATTTATTGAAAGATTCAACGTCTATAATTTAAGAGAAGAGTTATATAGCATTAATTTCTTGGATATCAATCATAAATCGCGAAAACTAGCGGCTGAACAAATAATGGGGCGAAGAAGAGAATAACGTCTAGATTCTTAGAAACGAGATTAACAATTGAAATATGTTTTACATAGAGTTCACAATATAATTAAGGGCAACTGTAGATTGTCACCTTGTTATCTTAATGAATAATTATGAAGCAAAAACAGAGAGATGTTGTTTGATTTCGGTTTTTCTCGAGTATTATTTTTTGTGAAACACAAAGTATATTCGATTTATTTGCCAATTGTAAAAATAATTAAAGCGAATCGCATAAATCTTTGTTATGTCACAAACAGTTCGGGACGAGCCAAACGATCGTGGCGGTGTCGCCGTTGCGGACATGCACAGCGGACCCCAAGGTCCCGAAATCGAATAGAAAAGCGCTTAAGCGGCAATTGGAATAAAACAGACGATGTATGGTGACCTTCACACGGCAAAGTGGTTATGTGCGAAGGCTCTTCGCCGCGCAGACGCTGTGTGTTTACGGTACCGAAGTCGCTAAGTTCAACCACCCGTGTCGGTACTCTCGCGGCAGCATTGGCGTCCATCAATACAATTATGCAATTAAAATTTTTGTGTTATGAAAAGGACACGGTCGCCGCGATGATGTATCGCTGTCATCGAGAGCAGCGTCCGCCCACCCTCGATTAGAGAGATCGTCAGCGGAAAGGCCGTCCGTCCGTCTTGACATTAGCTAATGCCAGAATCCGAATCCAATAAATAAATTAATAATATATTTGGGACGTTACCATTTGTGCGAAGCAAGGATATTATGTAGATTGTCCGTATACAATTATGATGATGGGCGCAATGACCGATCAATGGCACGAGCATCATTAATGCTGAGCCTGTACACACAGCAAGCAAAGCAAGCACCCACGAGCTGTGTGTGTATACACACGTCGGTCGGTTCGCTGTCATCAAGGGGACAGAGTGGCAATAACATAATCTGGTGGTTGACATCAAATATGCCATTGACGATGCAAAACTCCAATGCAGAAAAACGATCGCGATAATGAAATACGAGCTGCATGCAGGAAGTGATTCGATTGACCCACAAACATATTCAATATATATATACCGTGTGACCTATGAAGTTATAAATACTGAGGAACCTTGTCCATTTTGCTCTTCTTGTTCCGACCTTCGCTGTCACAGGTATATAGGAATAATAGCGCGGCAATCATCGATGTCGTTGCGAGGCCCCGGTCGCCACTCTATGCATTGGATGTAAAACCAGATACGTTTTGGTTTCCAACAAGAGAATAATATTAACGACACTTTTTTGAAGAGAATGACTTTGAAGCAGTTACGGTTGTGAGTTTACGCAAACGCTTTGTGGGTCACACAAGCTCGGGTGCTAGAATTAGACAAAGCGCAAGGCCGACCCTAAGAAGATCGCCGATCGACATATTTCACGATTCCAGATGCATTCGTTCGCCGCGATATAAGCGGAACACCAAGGATTATAGCGCGTCGTCCCAAATAATGCGAAATAAAACTCCAAAATAAAATAAAGAACGCCGCTTCGTGAAACAGCAGCATACCGAATGATTTGGGTGACCCAGTTTAGAAAAAAGCCCAACGTAATTTTAGCAACATGTGCTAAACAAGAGCTCGGCATATTTATTTTATTATGTTTGATAACGAGAGCAGTGGGGTGATGACGATGATCAATAAAACATTCGAGGATCTGGAGCACTAATGTTATGTGCTTTTTTTTAATCGATTCTAAAATAAAATTCGCTAAAATATATACGCGCGTCATGAGAAAAAATATCGTTAAATCCTGGCTTTGACCTCTGATCTTGAAGCCTTTCATAATTTTCCCCCATTAAAGTTTTGCGACGGCCGCGTCTCGATTTTGTGGGAATCGCGTCCCGAAAACTGGCGTCTTATCGCCCGGACCCGGGGTCACGAAAGGGCGAGGGACCCGAGGGACGTCCCGTTGCATAATTTATAAGCACATAATGCAATGAAAAACATCAAGCGGTCAAAGTTTGAAGCCTCCGTGGCACCGGGGCCCGGCAGCGAGGACGGGGGCAAGGCGAGCGAGGCATCAATCAGCCTTGGGCGCAATTTAAAAGGGCGCAAAAATTTCATACAACATATAGTAAGTCGAAAGCCGATCAAAAATCGCATTATTGTTAGTGTGCATGAAATTTAAACGGTGTATCTGTGTCAAGAACGTCGTTCACACACAATGTATAAAACACATACACGTACAACGCATTCGCCGCACAAAAAGGCAAATATTTAATTTTGGACAATCACAATCCGTCGAATTCCGATGTAAAACAATAATTCATTCGACAATCCGATAATAGAATCATTGAAAATTAAATTATATTAATTCAATACGGCGTGAAATCATTAAATTATCATAAGAAACGCATGATATTCATCATCATCGCGTAAAAAGTATGTTAAGGATAAAATATTGGAGGTATATCGGATTAATATATATTTTTTTCGTGTCATATCAGATGCGGCGAGGTCTAATATACGACGACTCTTATCGATTATGATAAGTTGTACGACTTTTATTATTATAATTGCGAGATTAAACGACGCAGGGAAGGATGGTAGCAACCGATGAACCGCGAAAGGAGGAATAACAAAATTCGTAGGAAACAAAGGGAGTTTGGGTCCGTTTGACCTCCGGGAGTAAGAGGTCGCACAAAGTGAAACCAGAGCAGCAACCTACTTGCGGCGTCCGCCCGCCTCCTCTCGAAAAATAAACGAACCCAGGCCGCCGTTTGTCCTTCGCGAAACGATGATCTATAGATCGTTCCGAAAAGGTCAAAGAAACGATGACATTTCGCCGCACAATAATTTTTTGAACCAATAACAACGCGGTTTCAAAATTTCGCGAAAAGCGCGCGATCGTGATGGGGCAAGGTGTTTTCACCATATGAAAACTATGATAGTGCACGTGTACGGAATGGTTTTAAATATACAATAAACACAGCTTTTATATCCAGATTTTAGTGCACCATAAAAAGGACGTGCGACAATGAACGTCCCATAACAATATTCCCAAGACGCGCGGTTGGTTTATTCATCGCGAAGGCGTTCGCAGGTATAAAATAAGGGTTCGGGTTGATCCGATCCCGAGGTCACTATCCCTATATATATACCTGGGTCACATCCCCAAGGTCGGAGACGCATGCACGTTTTGATATGGCAGAAATATTTTAATGGTGACATGCGGCAAATATTGATTCTCGATAAACGAACGGCGGCAAGGTCGTTCGTTGCGCGGCCCATCAATTATTTAACGTTTGCCGCTTCTTCGGCGGACTGCTCTTCATCGCCGGTTCACATGGGCGTTTTTAATGGTGTTGGCACGTTGCGGCGAGAATTTGATCTGAATCTGTCTAGGCGTAATGAATGTGAAAAAAAAGTATGTATTGAACTTGTTTTGATAATAAATATCATGGCACCGCTCTACTCCACTTTCGGTTTTAGGGTCGACCGCATTCGAACGAGCGTTATGTCGATGGCTTTGGAAACCCATCGGAAACTCTTGAGCGCGACACAATGACCTTTTTCCGAGCGATGGCCAGTGAAACGCGGATATGTCACCGGCAATCCCGAAACGTTGAACCGAATTAAAATCGAATCGCCGAGCTAATTATTAAGTCGCACAGTTCCAATAACAGCCTCCAAAAAACGCAGTGAGTTGGCAAATACGTCCAATGCGTGGGATAAGTGGCATCGTTTGTATGGGAAATTTAATAGTTGAAATATGTATTTGGAACGCTATAACGCACCAATGGGCACAAAACCAATATTTAAATATCCGAATCCAGGATTCGGATGTATATTTTACGAGAACTAAAAAGAAATCTATGTGTTCAGTTTGTGTACAAACTATGACAATTCCATATATATTATTGTCAAGTATAAAGATGTATCCATTACAAATTCAAAATATCACCAATTATATTATGATTGTCTTGTTACCGCTCGCTACTGAGTATTCAGATGTGTGATCTTCCTGAGAGTAATAAGGGACGCTGGCCAACAGAGGGGTGAGCTGAGGGGTGGCGACATTTATCTGTAAAAAACGGGCTCGAAGTTGGCAGCAAAATGCAACGGGAATACCCTCCATACCCCACAAGAAAACACACCATGTCCACGGTCCCCTAGAAAGGGAATAATGGACGTGATCACGCTGCTCAGACATGAAAGTACATTAGTAAATAAAAATAATATTATAAATATTAATAATGTTCATCGCTTCATTATCATATACTTTTCCAATTCGAAGAATTTCTGGAACACATTTTTCTATTTTGAACTCTTCAATATTGACAAACCGTCGTCGTTTATGTTATTTCATTATATGTAATGGTCGCAGGGAGTCATATCCGAATTTACCATTTTTTTCACAAGTAAAAAAAATCACCGAGAACACGGGAACAGGCGAAACATTTTCGACAGTCAACAATGAAGTAAGCATCCAATGTGGCTACAAATGTCAGTATACGTCATGGACAAGTGTACAATATATTACATGATCCAAAGTAGATACATTAAAAGCAGGACTTCGAACCGTTATTTTTCGGATCGTTCAATTAACCGATCCGTGACGGCGGCTCAAAAACAACCGTGTGAATGAATCCTTAATCAATATCTTGATTTTTTTAAAAAAAAATGGATAATTCTAAGAATAAAAATAGTTATCCATGACATGCTTCATAATTTAGTGGATATTTTATATTTTTTAACTAATCAATATGACGGTTAAAGACAAAAGCACTCTTAGCCAACTGAGCTCTCGTCGCACGTGTCAATCACACTGTTTCAACGGATGCGAGCGGGAAAAATCATCGGGTCCGTGGCAACAGAAGCAAAGATTGTTGTTTTTTTTTTATCGCAATTGCAGACAATAAAGGTCAATGATTACTTATAATATTTATTCTTTAGACTTTTTTAGACAAATATAAAAATTGTTTATATGTAGGATTTATAAGAGTTATTCGAGAAAAATGATCAACTCCTTTCGTTCCGAGGAAAATACCGATTTTTTTCTGTTCAGATCAGCGCCGCATGTTTTTCATAATTATTAACAAGAGATAGATTTTTATTGGATTTTGCGTTTTTTTCGGTTCAATTCCGGTTTGAAGTCCTGATTTAAAGCGCGTTGAATGAATCATAGCATAATAAAAATGAGCTAAGAAACATGTGCACATTGTTGTCAGTAAAGTAAAGTAAGAGCCCAGTGGAAAATAAGATTATACCACATCCTCCACATTCGCTGGATTTCTAATCATTTGTTTTTATAATACGTAAAGTACATGATCGTTTTTGAAAAGCGGCCGAAGTTTAAAACCACTCGAACGAGTATTTTGATTTTAAACTAGCAAGTTTTTATTAAAAAAAAGGATCGAAAGCTGCGGGAGAGTTGGGAAGTAATTGTATATAACATTTATATGTATATACCGTGCAAAACGAGAATCGAACGCTTATATATATATGCGGAGAACTTGTGATTCATAAATTATACAAGCGCCGGCAACAAATGTCCACGAGCGCTTTCAATTGATCGAAGAAAGTGTGCAGATTAGCATAAAGAGATGCCGGGCAATTTGGCTGCCGTTTTCTCGCCTAGATGGGCAATGTAAATGTATTTTTTTTAACATTATTTGATCTGGCCGATGATGATGTAATTTGTGTGCCGGAGTCGGTCGCGTTTGCTCGCTCGTTTCACAATGCGCGCGTGAAGAGTTATTAGTGTCAATCCGATCAAAATGAGAACGACGAAATATGATTGTGGGAAACCTTACTGGCCGCTCGCCGTCGACTTGGCTCGGCAAGAATTTAGGTTGACGAGCCACCGGCTCCGCTCTCTGACGATGCTGCTCGCTTCTGGTGCATGCAACAAGCCAGACGCCGCTGGAGATCAGAAGCAGGGACGGTCGTGATTCTAAATCCGATGCGGGGAGAGGCGACATAAGTCGGAAGTTCGGCATACCGCATCCAAGATGACATCGGTTAAAAGTAAAACTGTGTTCTATTCCTGAATTTAGATTCTATTACGTGGCCGGCGTACATCTTGTATCTTTCGTCTCGAAAGAATTGAAATAATATTTGGTATCGTTGGGAGCTGGGCCAGAGCCGCGCCGGATCAGGGTTACCGTGACAATTTTCCGATCGGTCGCGATTAGAGAATTTGTGGACCGTGAAGCATTCCGATCTCAAAAATCGAGTCTAAACGATTCACATCCACAAATGTTAATTTGTTTACGCTCGAATGTCGCGCGAAGACTTCTTTTTAATGTTCCGTGAAGAGAGGTGGTGGCCGTTTCTAGAGCGGCGTTAAGAGCCCCAGATAGCGACTGATAACGCGGAGACGAAATGAATTGGCGATCGCGGCCGAGCGGTCATCCGAGTCGAGGCGGCGCGATTGTCTAGAAATCGATGCTGCTCAATGAGTTATTTTGCATTTGAAAACAATTTGTTACATAAGAAGAGCCGATTAGCATAAGAGTTTGTAGAGCGCCATGGCACATTTATTGCGGTGCCGGCAAGGATCGCGAGCGGCGCTAAAAAGTGGGACAAACTGCTTCGAAAGAAAGAGACAAGGCCAAAAGTGGCCATTATGGTCGTAAAAAAATTACGAAAAAAAATAACACGGACGTCGACACCTATCAATTGAATTGTAGATCACTCTTGTGATCAATAGATAATTTTACAAAAGAAAAACTTAATAAATTATATAAAATTTAATATTATTTATTTTGTGACTGATTAAAACTGCGTAACCAGAACTGTAAAGCATTCCTATATCGAGAATCAATATTGCTCAAGACTTAAGATTAATAAAACATTATAAAAAGAGAGGTTTTGCTTAGTTTTTCAGATGCGTGAAATCAATCTGCCGCGAGTGCAAAATCAAATATGTGCAAATTCGGTCCAAAATTGAGGAATATGTATCGCCGATCTATACAATATAAGAAAGTTAATGATATAGATATAATACTTTTGAATTTATCGAACGAAATCGAGATTGAAATAATTTTATACGACAATAAATATCGAAATGCGACATACATAACCAAATACAGTACCAAATACCAAATCTGTCAGCTTATCGCTTCCACTATGGCCAGTTTGAGTTCATCAACATTCCTTATTTCAAATGCCCATATAATAAATATCAATTTGACATCAAGAATTACGTATTTAGAGAGAGTGGATGTATGTTATATACAGAGACGATGACGAATGTGAATCTATTTTCATTGAGCGACCCTACCGCAGTGTATATCAGACGAGGGGGGATTATTTTTTTTGAACGTGTGTGCGGGTACTTGATTAACACGACCGCATTAAAACTCGAGCTGGAGTGGTCTTTTTTTCTGTTTTATAATTTTTTAGTGGTATCGGTGTCGTCTGTGGAAATGTGGGGCCGGCAGTCAGTTGTGCCAGTCACATGGATGTCGTTGACACACGCAGTGGGCTGCGAGGGCGAAGGGCCGGGGTTATTGTCCTGGGGGCCGAGGGGGGAGCGGACGACCCCAGCCAACTCCTCAGGCACGCAGACGGGTATTCCATGGCTGCCGCACCTTTTTTGTTACCCTTGTGTCTTGCATCTGTCACACCGACGGCGAACAACACACATCCGATGCGGGCTCCGCGTTTAAATGCATCTTTCGCCGGATTGAGTAATACATAATATCGTAAAAGCGTTACGACGTCGATTTTCAGTAGATCGACATGGATTAACGACTTGTTTATGTGCACCCCCTCTCCTCGACACGGCTCCGAATCACAATGCTCGTAAAATTGAATAGCTACAGCTGTTCGCCCGATGGGGCACCTCGACCAAGTGTAGGAACATCTGCAAGTAAATACGGAGAGCGAAGAGGGAGAATCACAAACGCGACTCAAGACGCAACTTTAAGTCTTGAATGAAAGGCGGCGGTGGAGATCGATGAACCTGGATATGAGGGTGTGGTGGTGTAAGGCGAAAGGGCCATTAGCGGAAAGACGGCGGTGAAATATGGCCCCACACAGTCTGATGATAAAATCGATGCAAAAATGCAATGATTCATATTGGCCAATGGCTCGCGCACCGCGAGGAGAAGACACGATTTAATTCTCTATTGTTAAAGCAACACGAATACCCCGGGTCAATGTCTCTGTGGTCGAACGGGCAAACTGCGGGATTGCACTTGGAGTTAACTGCAAATTTATGCATTCAATATTGCACATAAATAACTGCATAACCCAATCGACGTCGCATGTTTAAATAAAAAAAAACGATTGAGATCATTTTTAAAAGATGGACGACAGCCGTGTATACAAATGCTTCGATTTGAATATACATACAGTCACGTAGCATTTAAAATTAGTATACCTAAATTACATAATGGTTGATATATTTTGTAACAAAGGATGATTGAATAAAAAAAAAGACAAAGAATCAACTGTGCGAGTGGAGGTCCGATTTTCAATGGTTTTCGAGGTGACCTCAAATCCATGACACGCCGCTGCGTAACCTTAGCTTGGAGTCAAATTACGAGTCACTTGCTTAGCAACCGACGCATACACGATCCGTTCTGAACGTTATCGGCAGCTTAAATCTGAATTTCTGCCAAACACCGCTGATACGCGTCAATTGGAGATGAACGAGAGTGAGAGCCGTACGTATGACTGTTCGAAAATAAGTTGTAAGTCATTTAGGACCACCGACGGTCACATCGGACCGTTGTCGAATTGTGCGGGCGGTGTTCCGATCGAACCGCACCTACGGCGTCCGTCGCGCGTCCTTGTGTCCAAAAATCCGCGATTCGATTAGAAACGTGCATAGTTCCTCATTTCGACATTGTAATCGTATGCAATCGATGTCTCATAATGCGCAAACGATTCGATATGCGGGGCATAATCCTTGGATTTTTTAATTGAATTGAAATTTGGCCAAAGATAGCCCGCCGGATGAGACGCGGAATGGCAGCGGACCATAATAAATTATGTACATGGGATAACTAATAGGCGATCGAAACACTCGTCCTTTGATTTAAACAGTAGATACGTTCCGCGTAAATAAAATCTGCGCAAAAATGACAGGGAGCTCATAGTAAAAGGAAACCGCACACCGCGTAAAACCATGGTATTCATATCAGCAAATTCTTTAACCTTTGGTGGAATATTATTATATCTAATAACGACAACGTGGTTTTAACCTAGCCGTGCCGATAGGATCGATCTATTTGGGACTCGAAAAATCGTGATTTGAAATGCTTGGGGTCTATTTTCCATTATAAATAGACCCCTTCGGACGACGGGGTTGGTTTCGAGCCGCCGTGATGACGGATCGGTTAAAAACTACGTTTGTTCTAGATAATACGTTAGTATTTGATGACAAAAGTATCATTCGCCTTATTGGAGAAGATCCTTTTTCACATCAAAACAAAAATATTCCAAAACATTGAGTGTCAATGTGTCTAGAAGTGTAGAGTGGATTATTTTTCTTGATACGCCGATGACACAACTCTGATTATCAGCAGTAGCGCCGAAGAAATGGCTGACTTAATTAGCTTAGTAGAGTAGAGGGCCGGCTTAGATTAGATATAAATAAATCCAAGACCAACCTGTTGACTATCGATCGCTACGACGTTTTCAAGGACGTGAATACACATCGATAAGGCTCAACAATATATTCAAACGATAGATATCGGAAGGATACTACTGCTGGGAATGCTCGAATGGTAGTCAATGGCTTCCCTTTTGTGACCATACCGCGGGGACCCAGACGTTTTTGGTATGTGGTTTTTTTTTGTGAAGAGTTTCTTGGAAATTACAAGCATTGGATACCACTGTTGGTATCCGATTTACCCTCTCGACTGTATTCAGGCTAGTAGGAGGGAGTTTGCCTCGATATTTTCCTCTTCTCTAGACGCTATCCTGCTTAATGGGTTTAAAGTTAGCTAGTTAAAATAAGACTAGCAGTTTTATTCAATACAATTAACTATTATAATGCATCTGCAACAATAATAGTTTATAATTAATATGATTATTATGTAAAAAACATACTAAAAATTAAATGTTCCAATATTGGAACACCGGACAAAAATCGGTTAATGAAGGCTATATATAGTATGCTTTAACACTACAAAACAAAGTTTTGCAGAGCATCGACAGTGTGGCTAGAAGCATTTTAATGCAAAATCGCAACGCTCTCAGATTACAGCACACCTCACATTATACGAAGTTTAAACATTAAACTCTTCAATGTAACGTATAATGTTAAAGTAATAAAACTCTTCAGTGTACCGTGTATGCGCATCTCAATATAACGAGTACTGTTGAAGCTGTTGAAGTGTTGAACGCAGTGACTCTAAAAACAGCTGTCGCGGGATAAAAAAGGCTTGAAGAGGCTGCACAAGATGAACAAGGATTACAGATTAACACAATGTTTTTAGCACAAACGAATACGCCGGTTCAGCTCATTGTATAGTTAATTTTATGTTTAATATTATTAAAATATGTTTTATCTGGTAAAAAAATCGGAGCGAGTAAACGAAGAACGAGCAAGATTCCCTCGCGTCGCTGACGAGCCCCGCTCATCGTCCGGCGTCATCATCGCTCAAAGACGGACGGCGAAGAGAGAACCGGTCCTCTTCGACCGTCAAAGAGTGAGCAGCGAGCGGAAAATTGGCACATTTGACAAAACGAGCGGGCCAATAATCGGATGATATAAGAGCGGTGTGGAAGCACGCCGGAGCATGCAAGGCCGCGTAGTCGGATTCACTCCGCTCCACTTGTAGCGCCGCCGAAGGAGAGCAGCACGCCGCCGCTGCAGCCGCCGATCCAATTTGCATCCGACGGTGGCAACTGCCTCTCTCCGGATGTGCGTACACCTTGCCCCTCCGTTGTTCCCAATCCCAAACGTATCGACTCGATCTCAGACTCTCGCGCGTCGACATCTCGTTCGAGAAGAAGCGAACCGTCGCGTCGTCGAGGAATCGCACCCACTCTTATCTAAAAATTACGCGCTCCGTTTGTTTAATAACAAAGAATTAGAACGATCGAATCAAATTATAAAATCGCGTCGACGCGCTAACAAATAAAATGAAGAAAAAAAAACAAACAAATCAGTTTTATTGCACATAAACGCGACGACCCAAATTATCCGATAAGAGATACGAACAATGAACAATTACCAGCCCAGGTTTTTAATATAGCTCGTTCGGAATAACGGGTCAATAACGCGACACATTAACCCAATAACGCGATCCACGCGGTCAATTCAATTATATGAAATTCGATACGTAATCGAACGATTTTCTTTAAACGGCGACGAGATGCGTCCTTAGGATATTCGGAAGGCGTTGCGTCGGCAAGTTCGAGGCTCGCCGGAGGAAGACCGTCCGACTGACTCCGTTTTAGGGCCATGACACACTTTCTTACGTAACCGCGGTGCACATTTTACACAAAAACCACTGGCATAATTCGGCGATCCATTGTGTTTTCGACGATCGAGCGCCGATTGGCCTATATTGTGAAACGGACGCGGCAGTCTCGATCAATTTTAACTCGAGCGGCGCATGCGGCCGCGAAACGTTGGATGCTTACGGAGAAAACGAGGTTATGCACTGTGGAAAATCGTTATCTCGGGAGGGGACGCCGGGGCGACGCGATCGCAAGAAACTTTCTGACCGTCGCCGCCGCCGGATCGAGAGCAGAAAATTAAATGAAAAATATATCTATCCAATTAGCGCGTCGAGCCGTGTGTTTTCAGAGCGCAAATGCAAGAACAATGCGAACAAAAAGGACCGCGCAAACACACCGCATTGTGGAGCGACCGCGAGAGGAGAAAAGAAAAACGGGTCGAACGCTAAAAAAAACGAATCTTTCGTTTTCGAACGAACGATACGATCGACGGGATCCGGCGCGTATTCCGCCGAATCTGGGGCAGCGGGCAGCGGCAGCCTTCTCTCTAGATCGCCCAATGCCGAACAAATTTGCAAGCCGAGCCCGGGACGGCGCTAAAGAGTGTCGCGTCATCGGCGGTCCCGTCCGCATAATCCGCATTGTTTCGCCACACAATGGCAATTAGACGCCGCGAGAGGACGAGGTAGGAAAGAGTACACGGCCGCGTGGCCGAGACGACGTCGTTGCATAACGCGGCCACCACCGCTCTCGTCTGCAGCGTCGCCGATCGGACTCTGTAGGCGAGATGCATCGCTGCAGTGCGCACGTGGGACGATTTTAGATCCAACCGCGATCCGATATTATGAATACGTGCCGTTTAATTCTGGTAATTGGTTATGCGGTCTCGAGATCGGCGACGAATTGCTCGTCTGAAGAGAGACAGGTGTCTTCAATTTGACCGACGAACGACAAAACAACCGTCAACAATGGTAGTTACCAACCGAACGAGTTTTCCCGTTAATTAAATATTCGCAAGTCTTTTATTGAATCGGATATCAGATTAAACCCTATAGATCCGTCTTATTCAATTTCCTGATGAATATCTCTCTTAATATATTTGTAAAAAAATAATAAGAGTAACTCATAGATCCGACTAAAAGTAGTTAAGGAGAACCTATTCCCTATTATTTAAAAAAAAATGTCTTTTTACACAGTCCTCGCAAAAGAACTAATACTATATTTTTACACGAATTATATTTTCCAACACGTTTTCCATGAACAAAAAATTAAATATTATGAATGCTATAGAATGACGTGTGCGACAGTGCCTCCTATAGTGCTTTCTTCTAGATCTCCTCACTATTACATGTTACATATTTCGTAAACGTGTAATACATTGCTAAATTACGTCAATACACTTTGGTTGACAACATTTTGATTTTTTACAATGAATATCTCTTTTAATAAATTTGTAAAAAAAATAATGAGATTAACTCATAGATTCGACTAAAAGTGGTTGAAAAAAATGACAATTCATTGGCTCATAATTCTCATAATTTTATGTAAAAATAAACGATGAACAATGAGTTAAAAGTTAATCGGTGTAATTTATTAACTAACAACTGCTTTAATTCGCGAAGGATTCACAGAATTTCTTCACTTATGATCCTAACCTAGAACGAGCTTTCAAATTTAAACGAGACCTGTAGAATTGAATGGATGGATATCAAGAAATGTATAACCAACATGCGAAACAAAAAACAAAGAAATGCATGACAGTTTAACCCCATTAGATCGCTTATATTATTTTTTTCTCAATTAAAATACGTAAATAAATAAAATGTATCCCTTTTTATTTAGAATTTAACTTGTTTACACGGTTTTCGATACAACAATATTGTTATTGTATTGTAAATAGCACAATTTTTTTTTTAAATTACGGAACCAATCTCCAATTTCTTTATAAATTCTATCGCTTTTTACACGGTTTTTGGTGGAACGTGACTACCGTGTAAAAAAATCAGTTGAGTGTAATGTAATTTTATAATATTCTCCACAGAAAATCCATTTAACATGGTCCCCAAGAAGTTGATGGTCCTCAATTTATTCCGTTGATATTTAATGATGGCAGTAAAGTAAATATTTTTACACAATTTATCATACATTTAATGGAAAATAACCTAAAAAAATGAACGTGGTATCCTATTTAACGTCTGCTTCAGCAGTATTATGAGCACTTTTTTAAAGGATGAATTACCAATAGCTTTCGCTGAAATTCCGAGACGTTGATATTAAACAGGGATAATGGATAACACCTTCAATTCGGGACGGTAGATAAGTTTTAGATGCAAACGCGTGAATTATACAGTGGACATAGCAATGAAAAAATTGCATTTTCTTCTCATATCTCTTAAATATATGAGACGTAGATAGTTTAGAGTAGAACAGATATCACTTCGCTTGCTATATTAGTATACTTAATTGAAATCTGAGATTGGAGATAGATAAAGAAATACTTAAATATCAAAAGATGCACACTATAATGCTAGATATCAGAACACATGAATCATGCTACTGAGGACTACTATTGATGGATTGACTGAAAACGTCAAGAAATTGAGTGATGTAATCCGAAAATTCTACGGTTATTCAAATAAAAGATGAACAGAGGACAATTTGAAGATGATATTAAAGGTCAGAAATGTAAAGGGCAAGTAGTTAAGTGAAAATTATATTAAACAGGATACGCTCTTAGTCATAATGAACAGCATAACGATATAATTTGAATGATGATTTTATAAATTAAATATTGTTTATAAATATAAAATGCCACAAACCACTGAGGATGATTAAAGCGACATGGACTAATTTGTAACAAATATCGTTGCAATTTAACATAAATATGCATAATCCAACGAATTAATATTCATCATCGATTAACTCGTTTTTTTATACATCGACATGGAGACGAGCTTAAAATAACCATTTGAATAAAGCCGTTTTATTCGATTAGACACATAAAATCTGCAATTCAATTATGACAAACGATCAATTGAATAAATACATTTGAAAACATACACTTCTACAATGACGAATAATTCAATTTGCCCTCTGAAGAGGCCTGCAATGACCTGCGAATGGGTCATTATGATAACCGATATCTAAAATTGCAATTTGCACAAGAGAGATATTGTGCAATTTTTTTTAGCATTAATCGTTGTTTCGTACGTAATAAGATGTGTTTTAAACACAACTACGTATTTCACAACCACACAATGCCCCCTATGTGTTCAAAATGTCATCACCATAATAGATGATTCATTATATTTGCTTGCACAAGTACAATATTTTATATACACATTGCTTTATATGCTATTTGTCAATATCATCTAGATCCAGGTCTCGGTTATCATTGAATAATTTGAGTCAATTAATGGAAAATTCGATACAATATATGGAGCAGATTATTTAAAAAAAACACTTTTCATTACATCGCCAGCACGCAATTAAAAAGTTCACATTCGAAAATGCAAACACGCTTGACTCTTGACCAACTCTTGAAAGTGCGGCGCAAACGAAAGTATGTCAGCATAATGGATTATACGCCATGCGTAATATAATTACGGATAAGTGACCTCCGGATAATGTACATGCGAAATAAAATTTAAAAACGAAACTCGGATACAATGATGATACCCAAGTTTCATTTTTTGCGCTAAAGCATTCAATAAACAACCACGTGTGTGCAAATTAGATAGTATATTCCGTTTAACCTAGCCGTGCCGATGGGGTCAATTTGGGACCCCAAGTTCTACATATCACAAACTTTGAGTATTTGTCAAAAAAGTCTGCAGAATAAATATTATAAATAATCATTAACTTTCATTGTCCACAATTGCAAAAAAGAAAGATTCCAAAGCACCAATTTATCCATATGAAGATTTGATGAAGATTCTAAAAAGCAAAGGGCGAAATGAGTCTCTCATGCTAACATTCCTCATGAGATACTGGTTAATATTAATATTATTTCAATTGGATTGAAATATATATTAATTGTTTTATAATTATTTATTCAACAAAGCACTGAACTACCTACATAAATATTTTTAAAATACAGTATTTAATTGATATTGGAGAAGAATTCATCAATATCTCGAATTGAAATGCTTGGGGTATATTTTTATTATAAATAGAACATTCAAACGACACGGTCGCATATGGACCATTTTATTTTTTAATCTTTTAACGATTATTGCAATTACATGATACATATATATATTTATTGAAAGAGTTAATCGAGAAAAATCAAAAAATAGGCCCCCAATAGACCTAGAAATAAGTTAATCCTAAGGTACATACGCCAAATAAAGGAATTATTAGTAATTTTACTGGATCATCCGAGACATACTTCCGTTTAATCTGGAAATATTAAAATTAAATACGTTAATAGAAATTTTATTAATTTCGCTTATTTTCGGCCAGTCGCTTAAAAGGGACAATAATTTACGTTGACCAATGTGTCCCAATTATGCGGAATCGACTGTATATGATCAAAATGAAAACGGAATGTCCATTAGCTGTCCAAGGTTCTGGGCAACACCCTTGACATTTTACGTATTGTTGTTAGGGCAAACGAGTACACAATATCCATACAATAATTAATTCCGGAAAACTAGGTCTAGAATAAAGAACACAATAAAATCAATCGGTTTATTAAAAAAAAATAAACCAAACATCAAGAGCAATAAATAGGGACGAACGAAATACCTTAACCCACTGACATATATTCGGTATCAGGCGTCAAGTGTGCAACGTGTAAACGCGCGATCTTTGAATGGATATTCAATTGCATCATTGCATATTTCAGAATGTAAAAAAATACAGATATGACCGTACAAGGATTTAAAATAACGGAAATACAAAACAATCATTTTTTGCTCGTTACAGGTGTTTGAAGGTTACCGAATCGAATCCGCGTATCCATCGCATCGTTCATTTTTTGCCGCTATTTGCCTTCGATTAGAATAATTATGAGTCAAAGTTAATTAGACGCCAATTTTAAAGGTGAACGCATATGGAAATGCGAGAGGAACGCGGAGAGATGACATAAGAATAAATATTGAGGATGCTGTGAAATAAGTAAATATACGAATGGCAGTATGCCAGGAAGAACTAACGTTTTTTTAGATCGTGTTAAATGAGATTTTTTTTTAAAAAATCGAGAAGCGATCGAATTCAGGCAGTTAAACGCTGATAGATTCCGGATTAAATTAACACGTTCACGTAATATTACGGATTTTTTTAAGATATATCATATTTATAAAAAAATATAGCTAAAATACGAATTTACTTAAGAAACTTGTGGAGTGTAGATGTTCCTATGAACCGAATGAAGAAATTCCTATTGAAATTACTTTTACACATGTCGCCAGATTGCATAGTGAGTGAGCAACTGACACACCGGTGTGTCGGTAGCGGTTAAATTAAGTATAACCTTAAGATTTTATATTTGATTGTGCTAGATTTTTTTAATCAAAATTAATAATAATTAATAACAAAGGTTTTTCTTAACATTTTATGCATACAGCCCCTTGACAGGTTGCTAGGACTCATGACGTTTATGACGATCATGGGTTAAAATTAGCATCATGTCGCTTATTTAATATTTTCTACAACACAATTTTCCGATATTTTTGAACCGATTAAAAAATCCGGCAATTAAAAAAAATTAACGATTTTTATTAACTTTATGTGTCAGTCACCGGTGCTTGACAGTTATTGATTTAAAGAAATGGTCGATGGACAATATCCGCCAGTAATTATAAATCGAGTTTCAACATTAGATGTTCTTGACGAGGATAAAGACGACTTGAACAAAACTTTTTTGGTTTTAGGTAAAAAAAACGACCAAAAAAAATTCTAATAATAGAATAGAAGAATAAATAATATTTTTAAAAAAATCCAGAACCAAAGAACCACAGGTTTTGAGTAGTTGCTCCGTTACAAGTCGCGGGATATATTTTGGTATTCCCGTTCATAAAATTGATATCTTTTACCTACGATTACTTACCGCACGCCGTGTCAGTCACCGATGACCGACACCATAAATAGGGTTCTATCTAAGTCAATAAACCATAATTTATCATCCCTATATATAAACATTCTGGATCTTTTTTTTTAAAATGTACCCGACACGATATGTGTTAACCCTTTGTTTTTGGAAGAATCTATACAAGCTCATTATATTTTTTTATAAAATTATTAAGAAGGATTTTCATTGGGAAAATTAATGAAAAGCATCTATAGGGTTTAATTTTATATACGATTTAATGAAACAAACTGGATGAAGAGGGAGTGGGGATAATATTTAAACATAAATATATGAAGCGTGTGTGAAGTTAAAATTAATATATGGTGGGCAGTGCGTTGCGTACCCCTGAACTTCCTTTGTCTTTGGAATCCTATTGGTTTTGAAAATTGCGAGATGTTTCACGCTAGGGCAAAAAAAACAACAATATATCGATATATAGTTATGATTTTGCTACTTCACGAATTTTATTCACAACCTATGGATGGATATATTTCATTCCACCAAGAAAATTATGTTTAAATGCCATTAAAATCGCTGGAAAGCAATTTTGATTTATCTCGAAAAATGAAACATCATAGAGGAGTAAAAAACCGTTTAAAATGTAAATAATTCTTAAACTTAAAAAAGTAGAACCGTTTAGATCTTTTTACACAATTTATTGCACGGTATTTTTTTCCGAGATACAGCCAGATTGCTGCTTTCCATCGGCGATATATATTTTATTTTATTAATATAATGATAAAAAACCGTTGACGTGACAATAATATATGAGTTAGTGATATAAATTAAAATAATAAAGAAGCAAAAATGTCCATGGGACTGACTCATGGTAATGCAATACTGATGAGTATGTATAATAAAAAAAATATACAAAATTAGCTTACTTAAGCAAATATCGCCGAACTCGTTGTATCATCATAATTGTGTTACAAATTAAAATAAATAATTATAGACGTGACAATATTTTTTTTAATAATGCTAGATTGGCGTTTGAGTCCATCGTCGAGTCGGACGCTGAATACTCAGAGCTCGGCATGCCAGAGATGATTCGCAGTAATCAGCAAGGTGACTCCACAATGGAACTCCTTGGATCTAGTCATCCGAAGAGCAACACACACACATTGTACAAATGCGAGTGTGTCGCCACACGTACGTGTGTGTAAATTCTCCATTTATGATTTGCGGCGACCCGGTTAAAGTAGAAACTCACTCGTTGGCTTTGTAACAATAACGTGAGCCACGCGGCCATAGGAGATAAAGGCTGGCTGGCTCCTCTAGTTCACTCCGACTGGAAACGAGGCAAACTCATTTGAATAAGTACACACGACATTATCTAGATACGATCGCAAGAAAGTCAGTTACACACGTACACATGCCCGAGTAACGCTTCAATCAATGAAAATGTGCATTGGCATTGCGCGTCTAATTTTAATCGGGAATCTTGCATTCGACCTTAATAGATCCGAGCAGGAAATCGTAGAAAATTCAATCAAGGATCGCCGATACGAATGCATTAATTTTAGACGTGTCGTCAGTTTAGACGGGTTCTACTAATTGTAGAATTAATATTTCGCATGAAAATCGATCGTAAACACCGACGAATTTGAAGGGCATATAAACTCGTTTCAATGCATTATTTTCTAAAACCGCTTTTGGTTTCTGAAAAAAA
Source organism: Philopotamus ludificatus (assembly GCA_022495035.1). NCBI lineage: Eukaryota > Metazoa > Arthropoda > Insecta > Trichoptera > Philopotamidae > Philopotamus > Philopotamus ludificatus. The sequence continues at coordinate 73,520 of JAGXCT010037148.1, read as the reverse complement.
TCGCCAAAAACATTTTTTTAAATCCATCCAAAAAAAAATGCTAATCGGAAAAATATACTTGATTTATTTCGGATAATGAATCCCGCGTGCTTCGTGTCTTTTTTGCGCGGTTTTCAGCATATCTACGGCATGGTTGTATTGTGGCAATTTATTTAAGAGCAACTTTATGTATGTATATATGGGATGAGAGCGTTTTCTGTATGTTTCAGGTATATTTAGAAGCGTTTGCGTAAATAAATATATGCAGCAGAAGCGGAGGGCGAGTACGGGGCCTCCCCTAAAGGAAGTGGAACCCCCGAAACTCGAGCGTATTATGCTCACGTTACTGTGAAATAAAAGAACCCTCCCCCAGTCCCCGGGACCGAAAACCGGGATGTGAAAATTTTCGATAAACACAAAACGAAATCCAAAATGTGGCCGAACGTATCTAACAAAACCATCGAGAAATATTTCATTGACCCGGATTAAGTGAGCAATTATATATTTTTTTCGCGATGGACGATTGTTGCACAAAATTGTCGCAAATCGTGTAGGTAAGTCGATTTAAAATATATTCAAAGACAGAGTAGCATTGCATGCGGCAATAAATCAGGGTATTGTCACAAGAATGTATGCAGGTATAGAGTGAATCGCATACACAATGGAATTCAGTCGTCACGCTAGGAATTTCAGACGTTTTAGGGGATGATGGATGGGTGCATTTACCTTGCTAGCGCCATTCTAACATTGGGTAATCCGGAGAAGCTCGCTTTTAGAATATCCACGGTTGAAGATTGCGGCACAAGCAGTTCCAAAACAATTGATCGGCGTATCCGACCGGAATCCTCTTCTGTGCGAAAGTCGAGCGAATCACGCTTTTCCAACAAAAAAAAGCAAATACACAGAAACGTTCTTTTCTATTATTTATTACTGATAATTTCGTCACATTCGATTTCTTCTCCGATATATATATATATAATCTTGCGAAAATCTTCAGATGTAGTCACACGTTGCGTTTTAAAATATATATTTTTTTTATTAATTATTTTTCAGCACAATAAATAAACTCTCGTTATTATTTTTAATATATTATTTAAAATATAATACTATTATTATAATTATATCGTAATTAAATGCACTTTGGTCGTTGAACAGGACGCAGTTGCGGTCGGTGGGTCGGTTGGTTTCGAGATACGGGGTGTAAAAACTCGTACCGGTCAAATAAACATAGCGGGGTGGAAAAAACGTAAACGTCAAAGAGCGCGAGTCTAGCAAGCGTGCGCACGTCCGCAACGGCCGGCGAGTGCGCGGCGACTGAGCCGCAGCCGAGCAGCTGGCGGCCTCCCCCCCGCGACCCAGCCCCTCCCCGCCCCCACTCCCAACCCTTTATCCTGGCTGCCTACGCACACACTCCGCTAATCGAAAACAAAGAAAATACGGCCAGGACCCTCTCGACTCTCGCCGACTGTGACCTCGTTGCCAGTTAAGAATTAATATTTTCAATCATAATGAGGTCTTATCTCTACAAAGATATGGCATTTTTTTTATATATATATATTCAATTATAAATGCGGCGCTTCTGGTTTTGGGTCCGATTTCGCCCTCAATGTCAACAGTGTGACGTCATCCGACGACCTTGACCCCTTACCGCTTTGTGACAATATATTTCATACAAATGATGTACCATTTTTCATAATAATTAAGGTTTCCGTTATGAATAATACTTTTATGTACAACAATTCGTTAAAAATTTGAATAATCGATTAAACTCTAATGCCTTAACACGACGATTTTCGAGCATATACTCATCTCATGGCTAGTAGGTAACAATTAATTATGATTGTATAAATTAACGGCGACTGAGGTAACCATTTGAATGCTGACCGTTTTTTTTTCTATATACTATTCAAATTTACTGAACAAAAAACGAAGAAAACAGGTGTTTTTTTTAAATATTTAATATCTTTCATAATTTTTGACATATTTTAATAAAAATTTCACACACTAATACATTTTTAATGCATTATTTAAAACTAATAAATGCACAAACAGCTTCGGAACTAACTATACATTTTTCTTACAAGTAAAAACTAACTTAGAATAGAGATTTTTTAATTGTTTCAATTTAAAAAAAACTGTCACCATTTATTGCATCATACATATATTTGCTTATCATATAAAGAAAAAAAAATATTCAATAAAATTTCAGCTTTATCAGCATTACATTTTGCACCTTTATAAGAAAAAAAGCCTGAGCAATTCTTAACTGAGGCATCGCATATCATCCAAAACTTCACCCCCATTTATGATGCTTTTTATTTGGAAGATATTGCTTGAGTATTGTATGGCAATTTGTCCCAACCAAAGACTCATCAATACTCAGTTGTTGATGAGGAGTGTAATGTAACACAAAAACTCTATTGGCATGTTCAACTAATGGGTTGGGTCTCATAGGCAATACATGACTAATCTCGGTAATGTGAAAAAAATTGAGAATTACTTGGAAACGATCCCTCGAAAACATCTTACTAAACCATGGAAAGCTTCTTGATTTTTTTGCCCAATAACTTAACATATTGGGTCTTCGGGTTATCCCCATTTCCAGCAGTACAGCTACGAAAGGTTTCATTTCAATGATATTTACCAGTCTCCAATGTTTTAAAAAAATTCTGGGATTTTTTATTAGACTAATCAGGGGGAAATGCGAGTATAAAAGACACATTACCCCCCACAACTTAAAAAAATATGTATACACCTCGGCCTCGTATAACACGGTCATGTAATACAAATCCGAGTTATACGAGGTTTGAAGTTCATACAAAAATAGTCTTTGCGTTCCAAATAATATCGAAGTTTGTTAATATCCTTTATTTTTTTTATTAAACAATCGTTCATTCATCATGGCTATTGCTAACAATTCTATATGTTCGAGATCGGTTGCGAGTGTATAATTTCGGCAAATTTTTCAAGTAAATTTTTTGGAAGATCCTATATCAGCCGACGCAATTTCTCCTTCAATTTTTATATTACAGTCAACCCTCCTATAACGTTTCCCTTAATTCGCTGTTTCCTACAAAATTCTAATATTTTTAAGGTCAATTGAGATATTTCGAGAATCTATAATACATTGCCGAGCGAAATAAAGGTCAATGCTCTTTGGTTGACAAGGAATTTTGTAAAAAGCAGCGATTTAGAGGAAACGCTATAGGAGGGTTGACTGTATGTAGTGAAAATCGCTTTTTAAAATGTTCAAACAATCCTCTACTAGCAGGAAAATTGTAATTGTTGATCTTCAGCTGACGATTGTTTAGTTCTTTTTAAATGATCATAAATTTTTAGTGCTCTTTGAATAATGTTTCATATCATAAAAGGCCTTTCCATTCTTTCTATTATTACTGAGCGTAGCATTATTCTTAATGATAGATTTTTTGAAATCGTGTTATATCAAAACCGTGTTGTATAAACCTGTATTATACGAGGCCAAGGTGTATACAGCTTTGGCGGTTTTGTTTAAGCGGTTTAAAAAACGCAATATTAAATGCTCGTTGTAAATCATGGCCGTTATTAGAAGTAATCCTACATTTTGTTAGATCTCCATGTTTTTTTTTGCGCCGTTTTTAATGAGCGGTATCTACCGCGTAAATCGAGGAATGGATGTATGTGATATCACGATTGCCATCATTCGATAGTCTATAGTCCACCCACTGTTTGTGTAATAAATAGCCTTTCTAAACTCTCACATGGATGTCGAGATCCAAAAAGGCGTTATATCTCAAAGTGGATTGCTATGAAAGTTTTCCATTTCTTTTAACAAACCTCGGTTTTTAATTAAAAAATATCTTTTAATTTCCCGCGACCAGTACCAAATTACGTCAAATAAGATTCCTGGTGTTGTTTTTACGCCGTTGAGGCCCAAAAAATAAAGAATATCGACAATTTTACGAAAATTATCGCATTTTTATCGCCAGAATAAAAAATCATCATGAGGATTTTATGAATCTATCCAAAAATGCTTTATTTATAATCAGTTTTTGAATGAAAATATTTTATGCACACTAAAAATCGAAGAAATCTCCTATTCTAGCCCTGGTATATTTTAGTACATTTATTTTTGATTTAAAATAACCATAGTCTTGTCTAAGAAACGAAGACAAATTCGACGAGTTCAGTTATTGAACACGAAAAAATATTAAAACAAGATATTGGGGTTATAAAATTAAAATGAAGCCTGCGATCTCAATGAGAGAAACAGGAGAATTATTAATATTTCACTGGGAAATAGGTTTTTAATGTTTGAAACAAATAGAGCCGTCAATAACACGTTGTACAATAACACTCCTGAAGATTAGGAAGAAGCTAATTATGTAGGGGATAGGGCCAAATGCTGGGTCACCGATCCGATACGACCCTTTTTTTTATAAATGAAAACTGGCGACGTATATTGCGGATCCAATCCATCAAAATATCCAATAACTGCATCCTCAAACAACTGAGGATTAAAGCTAGGCACTCGACAATCTGGATGAGTATCATTGAATATTTTGGCCACATGGATCGGGGAGAACCAGATAATCTGGAATGGGTGAGCAAAATAAACGGGAAAATATCCGCACGGAAGAATACGACTGAATTGATCAGAGGATTTGACACGAAGGAAACTGGGCAACAGCTCAGTGATGACATTTAAAGCTGGAAGCGATTTTCATTTTCTTATTTTTTATTTAAAATTATTTAAAAGAACTAATCTCGCAATATTACGATTACATTATAATAATTTATTCAATGATTAGAAATGTTGCGTAGGTACATTATATACTTTTATGTTATACATAATAAAATTATAAAATATATAATATTGTATGGCCTAGTTTTAATAATAAGATAAAAAAAAATTAGTTGCACTGCTGATAAAAAAAAAAATAATTAAAAATCATAGATTGGCATACTTTCAGCAATTATTATAGCATATAACATTTTAAAAAATTACGAAATATATTAAATATTCATTATTATGGTGATAAAAAGTTTATGAACACATAAAAATAATCCATTCTAGGCGGTGGATTAACAATAGTATATTCAATTGATAAGAATGACCGTGAATGATTTGTGTATATTATTTGATTAAAAATTATTGGATATGAAAATAATATGTGAAAATAATTTAGACTTTGTTATCTGAGAGACAAATGCATTTTGTGTCAATACAACATATTCGGAGCGGCCTTCGATATACATGTTGCGAAAACTTGTGTAAATATCGCGTCGTCTTCGTCAGTAATAAAATAAATAAATTTAATTTTCTTTACTAACGGGGAAGGTCGTCCACGTAATATTTTTTGTACAAATATTAAATTCGAACAAACTGTAACGAGATCCAATTTTACCTGCGTGAGCTTAATTCTTCGGTTTGATCTGACAAAAAAAATATGTACAATAGACGAAACACGCTATGGAAACGCGTTGTTCGCGAATGCCTTTGTGTTGCAGCCTTGGTAAGCGAGGAAATTTACCTGAATCCAAATAAAAAAAACAAGAAATAAGTGGAATATGCTGGGGAGATGAGGAGGGTGCACTGACCAGGTGTATTACTAAGCAGTCCAGCTGACGCACTAGGACTTTATTTTATTAAATAAACAATTATTAATTATATTAAAGCATAATACAATTTTTTAATAAAAAATAAATTATTGCGTCCAAAGATTCACACAACTAAAGAGAGTGTCACAGTCATGTGTTGGAAGAACTCACAAGTAACTCAATGTTAAATCCAAAATCATTTTAGCCGGCTTTACACTAGGTTTTCAAAATTTTCTAAAAATAGAACACAAGGCACATATAATGGGGTAAAAATTAGAAAAGTTAAGTAAGACAAACAGTATATTTCAATACCATTAACAAATATAAAGAATCTACAATGATAAATATTTATTGATGAATGTAAATTGAGCTTTTAAAAAATCCCTGCTCCCTCTCACAAGTTTAAACATGAAAAATTACTACACCAGGCGCTTCTTACGCTTGTCAGTTATAGACTGACGCAATTTCTATTATATTCGTCAAGAGATATTGAAGTGGTGATAAAAAAACAAATTGTTCCAATATTGGAACACCAGACAAAAATGGGTTAAAAGGGCAGAAATAAAAAAAAACCTGTTTATTATTGCAGCTAGAACGGCGCATGGATGGATAGTAGATTGGTGTGAACCTAAATGAGTTCCATAAGTGTAAAATTAAAAAAAAAGTAAGATGTTGCCACAGAAAGCAGTGTTGTTATTCGATAACGCTCCTTCTCATCCAAATAAAAGGAAATTAAAAACAGACGATGTCCTAATGGTTGCAAAATTCTTACCACCTAGTTAATGTACGCTTCTGTAATTCAACGCATAGAATCGAGGCATTATTTCTTTAATGAAAGGACATAACCATCCTAACCTACTTAAAACCATTTGTATCGAGGATGATGACCTGATTAAATTCTGGTAACAAATACGATACATTAAGTGACTTAATTTTGGTACATATTAATGTCAGCAATGATCGATCGATCGCGTAGGAAAACCTTATCAGATGTAGAATGATTTTTTTCAGACTCAAAAGTGAAATGTTTGATATATGTGAGTAAGGCTTTGATAAAGAAAACTTTGAGTAGTCGTCAGAATACGATTAATATGATTTGGATTTTCAACGTATGAGTGAAGCGGATATTATAGACAACCCTCTTATAGCGCCGAGCTAGAGACCACGCTAGAGAAACCCGCCCTATAGAAGACTATGGCATGCAAAGTTTAGGGTTAGCTTTTTAAATTTGTATTTTGTAAATTGAACGAAATCAATACATCAAACATTTTTTTCAATCACATATTTTAAATGACCTTGATCTATTTTTAGTTTTTTTACGCGCTTGTGTTATATTTATTGTCAAACATAAAAGATTTTTCTTTTTTTCGCACGGCAATGTATTACATATTTACGAAATATATAATTTGACCTCGAAAATATAGCAATTTGTAAGAAGGGAGCACTATAGGAGGGACTGTCGCACGCGCCATTCTATAACAGGGTGCGCTATAGAAAGATTTACTTTATTTCTAATCTCAGGCAATGAGAGAACGAAATATTCGAACTGACAATTACCGGAAGAAAACTAAAAACATTATTAATGAATATTAATTATGATAAAATAAAAATTTGCTTCAGAAATGTATATGTAATATATAAGATTATCCGTGTTTTTTAGACTATTCCCACTGCACTATTAGCCAAAATAATCGGGAATTTACTGTAGTGATACTATTGTATGTACTTACATAATATACCTGTTGATGAAACTACGAAACGAGATGAATTTTAAATTATTAAAATATTATTTTTTATTAATTGCTAAATAAATAAAAATTTGAATACGGATTATTACCTAACGTGACGTAATTCAGAAATTGATTTTAGAAATCCACACATAAAAATTGCAATACGCAAATAATAATACGTTTTGGATTTGTTTCAAAATATCGTATAAAACACGTGATTAATCTGTTACTTTCTTCACCTTTGTCGGATGAAAGTAGAAAGCACAGCTGCCCCTTCGGGAGCTTCCTGTCCGCATAGACCGGTGGCGGACTCAAATTATTTTGACAAATCGAAGCAATTAATCATTGACCGTCGATTTATCATTTCGCAACGAATCCGAAGAATAACATTAGCCCAAAAATGTATGCAAATGCGCGCCGACGGATTCGCGCGCAAAAAAAAATCGACATCGTTTCTAATAAGGCAATATCGATTCGTATAATCGGATATTTTGGAAAAATTGAGTGTTGAAAACGTGATGGATAAATGTATCATTTGTGGAGGAGAGCGCTCGCTCGCAATATACACATCATTGCTATCGGTAGTGAGAGTTTTAAGTTAGAAAATTAGTGAAAGTGTAATAAATGCAGTTGAAATCATTACTTGTCGACAAGCATATTTTTGCAATGTGATTTTAATTCAGTAGCAATAATTAATAACGTCGATTATCGTACGGTTTCGTTTTTTTTTTCACTCAGCGATCATAATATTTGTGCAAATTGCGAAATGACTCAATATTACTCGATCGATCTACTCTTTCCGATGACAAAACGTAACCGATTGTCAAATTTATTTAGAAAAAAAACTTTCACGATGTTTTTTACGTTCCCGTACTAATGAATAGTTCGTATTTGAAATTGGTTAACATTTAACAGCACAGATCCGAAATAAAATAAATTGCGTAAACGCGAGAGCGATGGAAACTGCAGCCATATTTCATTAGATCACAGGAGACTTTACGACTCCGGTAATTTATTGCCGTTCTAGTATCCCAGTCAGAATTCGAAGGTTTTTTTCTTGAACTACCGCTCTCTAATGATGGATCGTTCACACCTTCAACGTTTTGTTTTCGCTGAGGTAATACACATTATACACATAATCGTGATAAATCAAGTGGGAAATGTGATGCTGGCGTAATATAGGTATGTGCAGTGAACGGTAGAAAAGTGAGAGTGACGAAGAAAATTTACAGTGTCGATCCAATGACCGAGATCGGATGCAGAAACACCAATTTGCCAAAGGCGAATGCATACAAAAACTCATTAAAATGTTTATTTCAGAATCACATTTTCTCGGGCGCAATCTATTCTTTGGCCCGGTCCATTTTTTTGCGCGTGCTTTCCTAAAAGATAAGCATTATTTATCCGATTTCACATTTTTTATGCACATAAGAAGTTATAGGTGAAAACTAAGCAATTTATTGAACGAGGTGAAAATATTTTAATTAAAAATCGACGCTGAAGAATACATAATGTTCTTAATCCCTTTATAATAACGGATTTTACATAGATTGATAAAAAAAATCGATGATGAAAAAAGCAAATGAATAACAATCAAGATTCAAGATCAAGATTGCATAAGTAGAAACGAAAAATATTGTCATTTTTTTGATACATAAAAAAATGTGTCACTGTTGTCTATAATCTTTTATCTGACGAATATCTAAATTTTCAACTAAACTCCTGAAAATTTGTTATTTCTAAAATTTTGAAAAATATATACATACTAAAAATCTAAAGATTTGAAGATACATTCAACTCTTCTTTTTACACGGTAGACGTTCCATCAAAAACCGTGTAAAATGTAATGACAAAATATTATTTAAAAATGAAACGAAACAGCGTTTTTACGTTTTTGAAGTGACTGGTAAAATTAAACGTAATTAGAGACAAAACGTAGATTCGGGGTACTAAAATAAAACGGGATTGTAAAAATTGAACGCAAATAGCGGCAAAACGTGCACGTAAAAACGGAGTTTCATTTTATTCAATAAAATATAATATTATTCATAGCTATTTGATAATATACGTAAAGAGTCAACCCTCCTATAGCGCTGAGATAAACACCTTTTGGATTATGGAAACCTCCTATACAGAATTTGGGGTTAGGTTTTTTTAATCGTATTTTGTAAATTGAGCAAAATCAATGTATCAAAAAAAATTAAATCTCTTTCACTTTTAGTCGAATCTATGGTTACTATCTATATATTTTTTTTAGAAATTTATTAAAAGAGATATTCATTGTAAAAATGAATAAGAAGTTTGATATGATAAAAGATTCAATAAAAGACATTTTTTTTAAATTAAATAAAAAATAACTTGAGCCAATACGTCTGATCCACGGAGTAGGAAAGATTATTGACCTTGTTCATTTTGTTGTCAGTCAAAGAACATTGCGCTAATTTAGCATTGTATTACACGTTTACGAAATATGTAATATGTAATAGTGAGGAGATCTAGAAGAAAGCACTATATGAGGGACTGTCGCACACGTCATTTTATAGCAGAGAGCGTTATAAGAGGTTGAATATATATAGTGCTGGAAAAATAATTCGTGTAAAAATATAGTATTCGTTCTATTGAGAGGATCGTATAAAAAGTGTTTTTTTTAAAAAAAATCACGATCATGATATAATAAATCATAGGGAGTCATCAATACATAGAATTCCCGCCGAAAACAAATATGAATACTTTTCAAGGCCAATGATGGTCGATGGGTAAAAAACAGGTACCTGTTTTAAAGTTAACCATTGTTTCATCAGATTGTTTGTATAGGACCAGTAAAAAACCTTCTCAGAAAGGTTCGGTTTCAAACGTGGATACCGGAGATGAGCAGATGGTAAATTCGTTGCTCAGGGGCTGTTCAGGGCGAAAGTTCGTAAGGTACCAAAATCGTTCCCTATTTTTTTAAACTTTTAAAATGATTTTAGGGTTGATCCGTAAGGGTCGACAGTCGAAATGTTTTGTTAAGTAATTGTTCTCTACTATTTATTAAAATAATTCTTTTATTTAATCTACTTATTTAATAGAATTTTAAATATTTATATAGAACAAGACATTACTTCAATTTTAGAAACGCTTGTTTTAATATTTGATAAATTACAGATGAGCTAGGGTACAAATTAGATACATAATTGAAATTTCTCTACGAAATAATAATTTAAAATTCGTTGAGCAGGAGCATAATTGCAGACAAAAAAAAAATTAAACACACCAGAAAGATGACACTAATCGAATATAAATACAAGTGGAGAGAAAACCAGGTCATATAATATTTTGTACATGCAGGCGATGCTACGCAACGGCTGGCGGGCAACCGCCAAGAGATGTGGCGTGATGACGCAACATGTGTTAAATAAGTATATGAAGCAGGGGTCACCGTTTTGGATCTTGCGAGACCCTTCGCGGATGACAGATCCGCGCCAGCCAGCCACTTATGCAACACCCCGCAGTATCGTTCGACTATTAGAACACCGATGCAGTTCATTTAATATAAACACGAGAAAACGGCCATATTTCGATATTGTCTAAAAACATTAACATTCTCGGTATTGAGAGAAAGAGGACAGGGACATCGATATGCCGCTCTTACATAACTCTCGTATAATCATAATAAATTCATTATTTTGGCGTGATGCTGTACTGAAATGTTAATATCATCAAAACGGAGGTGAGGGCGTAAACAAATGCAAGATTGAGAAACGCTATTAGTTAATAAATGATGTAACGGTCCGGATTATTAAATAATTACGCAGCTTCTCATCAGAACGAGATCAAACACGGAATACATTTGGTGGGAAACGACATTTTAACGTTTTGGAAAGTGACAAATTCGTAGCGTCCGCATTTTGAAATTCTGTGATGGCTAAATTACAAATAATGGAGTCGTGACTTGTGAATACACACTGGGCGGCTGTGACGTTCTCAGGAGATTGGGCCTTCTTTGTGAAAGTGCGCGATTCGTTATAGGATTGATCGGAGACAGATTTAGAAACCGAGTACGTACAAATTAGAAATGTTCAATTTTTTTTTCATTCGTTGTTCGGAGAGCGGGCGTTATCGAAACGTTTAATCTGTTCGAAATGGCGATCTGCAAATTAAAGGAAAAATTATACGCAAACTCTTTCGTATGACTTTTTGTATTGTAGTTAGTCTAAGGTCACATTCGAGACGAAGGTTATTTAGGACTCACCTCAAAGTAACATTTAATCAATTCATAATCAACAAAAGAACACATCTTAAATAAATAAAATAAAACATACATATTAGTAACGCGGAATATTTACAGACACGTGTTATTATTTTTTTGCGGAAGTATATTGGATATCGTGAATCGACTCTATGATTTCATAGAAAATTTAAAAGAAAATTATATCGAAAATTTTAGAAGGTAATAAATTAGAAAATGGCTTTCATTCTCTGTTTGGATTGTATCAGCAGAGTTTATTAACCAATGATTACATTGTTGAAGGGAAGAGCTCGATACAAGTCAAAGCTAATAATAACAAGCTTATAAATAAGCCATATCTCGAAAATAAGCTATAAATAATATTCTTGCGTTTCAATAAATGTGCATTGATATGACTGTTTGAATAAATGTAGATTTATTATTTTATCTACATGAAAAAGGAGACTTTCTTCTTTCTTCTGAATCCTTTTCTTGTATAAAGAAAATTCTGTGGTAGTTTTAATAATATTGCTGCATCGTAATTAGCGTATACGAGATATTCTCCCTTCTATATTTTCTAAGAAGAAAAGCTTCTCCAAACTGTTTAGCTCTCTACTAACCGCAAGTGTTTTAGAATTTATTTTAAACATAAGGTGAATAGCCGGACTTATATATTATAAGTTTGGCTAATATGGAGAAAAAATAAAACAACCCGTGAAAATATGCCTTAGAACAGAGGTTTCCAATCTTTTTCGGTTTACGGCTCGCTTAAATACATCAGATTTTTCCGCGGCTCCCTTAATACATCAGTTTTTTTTCAAAATTTTCAACCTCCTTGAGAAAATCGAGCGCAAATAGATGGCGCAAAAATTTCGAGAGTTGGGAATTCCAACAAATTTGCCGAATTGTTTAATTGAATATTTCACGGCGCCCTTATGACGACACCGCGGCTCACACTTTGGTAATCCCTGCCTTAGAATGTATAAAAATATACTAAAATCCATGTAGAAGAGCGATAGTATTCATATAAAATTGAAGAAAATAAACTAAATTTAAAAAATCGAATTATTTTAAAAAAAGAACAAAATTGTGGTATTTCGACAAAATAAAAACCCAATAAATGAATATTATTTATACATATGTATTTTAACCTTTTCCACTCGGTGGGCCAGACGTATTGGCCCAAAAAATTTTTTAGCAAACGACTTTTTTTTACTTATTTTAAAGAAAAATGTATTTTTTTAATCGGATATCAGATCAAACCCTATAGATGCTTCTTATTCATTTTTCCAATGGATATATCTTTTAATAACTCACAGCTTCGACTTAAAGTGGACAGAGTGGAAAGGTTTAAAATACGTAATAAACTTAATGTGCATAATTTTGTTTTGTGTGTTGGAGGACACCGGTGTCCTGTTGGAATTCGTGTTGCTTGAGCATTTCGGACACCCGTGTCCGCTTGGTTATTACTGTGGCCGAATTTCTTATTATAATGAAATCTGTTATCCAGTTTTGTGTTTTTTGTTACACAGATTGTCTCTTTATTTTCAAGAGCCTTGTCCGTTTTTGGACGTAGGCGATCTGCTGGTCTTTGTCTTTTCTACATAAACGTGTCTATCTTTAGCGAACCAGAGATATTCTAGAGTTCAAAAACAATATTTTTTGAATCGTCATTGAATTATAAATGTGAATGACCATGGAGATGTAAGTTTTTATGGTAATTATTCTATGGTTCATCAGTAATCCAACCGAACTTCTTCTTCGTGTGTCTTCGTCCGTTTGCGGACGTAGGTGAACTACTAGACTTTGCATTTTATCCATAAATGTGTATTACTATTGTTCACTACCTGCAACGTCTTTCTTGTAATCATAATCGTCTGTCTTGTAAGAGATAAACCTACTAAATAATATTAACAATAATAATATAAGTGACAAGCCGCACGTGGCTTAAAGAAGCTGTGTCGTGCTGCATTACAGTGAGCCAGTGTGACTGCACCGAGTCACAGCGCGACATAGTGCTCAGCAGCGAGACCCCCGCACTCCGCTACCGGCTCGCATCCGTACGCATAGAGTAACACTGCCCACGTAGGCACCGACCAGATTAATACATATAAATTATATTTTTGTATACATAATATATAATCAATAGACACGTATATATTAAAATATGACATATATATACTAATTTGCTTGGGGGTGCTGCAGCTCCGCAGTGTTTATGGACGAGCCGCCCCTGAACGTATCTGTAATTATCCTATTCATACGTAATAAGGGCCTAACTACTAACTATAAAAAGTTACTGGTCATTAAGTTAATAAATACGCAATGAAACAATTACTATGTATTTTTTATATCAATCTATATCGGAGAGTCACGATTTTTATATAGACTGAAGGTCAGTGAAAATCTCCGAATGCGCATCCAGAACTATGCGGCAATAAATCGGTGAGATGCAACACTTTCGAATGTCATTCAATCGTCAGAGTTAGAAGAACCCATCGAGCAGCCGTCGGCCGGGTTCACGCGGTTGAACGTTCCCAGCCACGAGCGGGTTCAGTTCTCAATGTCGCACGTGTACTCGCCTTTCCCTTTGTAGTATGAAAGTTTTCAATTGTCTTCGAAGGACGCATCTGCACGTTGACTCGGAGCCGCGCACACGTGACGAAAGGGGGACCCGAGCGATTGCCCTTTACAAAATTTGTACGCAACCGACAAAAACAGGGACCCGACCGATGCATGTGACATTTCAATTAACGGTTGGCAGGTGAAACACATGCGAAACCATTGCAGTACGCGAAACCCACTGCAGACGAGCATCGCTAATACGGTCGGACAAAACGACGAATCCAACATCAAAGTGAAACCAATGCGGACTTTCATCAGGTACCCATATTCATCTATCATAGGTAACAACGGGAGAACGGCGCAAAAAACGAAAGCCTCTGTAAAATAAATAATGCGATCACATTTTTAGAAAGCCGACCAAATTCGCAGTTATCCAACTAAGAAAGGCGACGGATGCTCTCGCTCTCGCCTCTCTCTCTCTGTCGCCATAACGCGGAGCATCTAGGAAAGGCTAGTTGCTGAATCGAAAAATTTTCGCACGCGGCCGAGAAAGCTTATTAATCAATCGCCATTGTGAACGATGCTTATGCAACGTAATCAGCACGATTTTCCGTTACAGCATTGCATAAATTACCGAAATGTGTTACAGAAGTGAGATCGTCCGGAGCTTTCCGATACGGAGGCGCATGCAATCCAGAGTTCATTTTTGTTCATCTCTTCTTCATGGCCCCGATTCATGGAGAAAATATCCATGCGACCAGACTTCCTATATTCCGCTGCAGACTGGCATCATTCCAACTTTTCGGCGAGACGTGACAATTGCACTTCGTTTAATAAAATAATACAAACAAGTATGCGTGTGTGCCAAAAAATTGCATGCTACATTATAGGGATGATGAACCGCTCCAGACAAATTTAAAAACATTCTGTTAACGTCTGCTTATTTATTGGTATTCATAAAGTACATTTTTAACACATGCATGCAAGACAATGTAAAACATTTATTTTAAAAAATATTTCATATATGCGGTCCTTGATATATAGATTTTCTACAACTATAAACACGGTTTCTTTATTGTTGATTTTAAACGAAGAAGTAAAAATTAAATCCATACATAAAATATTTTTAATTAACTATCGTTACTAAACACAAGAACCGATTCATTGGTTCCAGAAATGGCACTTCAAATACAATCGCGTAAAAAAGTATATGATATACACTAAACCTTTTTTGTGTGTTCTTTTTTGTATGCGGTATATAAGAAAATGTTCATCAAAATAAGGTAAAGTTGAAAAACTGATTTTCAACCAGTTCACTACAAAAAATTCGCATTCTTGAGTGTTTTGAAATAATACGGAAAGTAACACAAAAAGGACGAACACTATATTTTTACTTAAAAATAAATAACAACACAAGTTTTAAAATCTCACTTACATTCATTTGTTTGGTTTGATAAAAAAAAAACATTTTGAATTTTGCGGGCTCCAATTGTCACAATTTATTTTTATTATGTTGGTACATTTGTTCTAGCGATTTCCAGCAATTCAATGCAAGTAGATCGCGTAAAAAAGGTTCCATCCAAAAAATGTGTGAGCAAAATCAAATTCGCTCCAAAAGAGAATCGAATGTATAATAAGAGCTATAAGAAGGACTACAAATTACAAAAAATAAATCTTGACTTTATAAAGATTTGGGTTTTGATTATAGCTTGCAATTTTAAAGCAAAATCAGATTATCAGAGATGATCAGACAGTAGCATGGAAATTAAAAATAAATAATAAAATAAGAATTG
Organism: Philopotamus ludificatus; assembly: GCA_022495035.1. Classification (NCBI taxonomy): domain Eukaryota; kingdom Metazoa; phylum Arthropoda; class Insecta; order Trichoptera; family Philopotamidae; genus Philopotamus; species Philopotamus ludificatus. The sequence continues at coordinate 57,666 of JAGXCT010037148.1, read as the reverse complement.
CTTTATTTATAAAAATATTTCATCCCCTTTTTTCGATATTCTAGATTTGCACGGTTACAATTTACACGACAGTTTTATGGACCCTGTCTACCATGTAAATCGAATGAGAGATATAATTAGTATGTAACGCGATTAAATTAGCAAATGACAGCGTTCGAGACTGTGTGAGTGTGTACTAATATACAATGAGAGTAATTCGACCCGGAGAACAATGGTCGGAGTACCGAGCGGCCGCAGATCGCAAAACCGGAAGTGAAAGAAAGGAAAGCGATAGTATTAGCGGGTGATGTAACCGCGGCGTGCAGAATAAATTTCGTATTTGACAAAAAGCGATTCAGACTTAGTCCAGTTAGTTGTACTGTGATGCCCATTAATTGAAATTTCCTGGTGAAATTTCTCTTTTAATCTTTTCTTGCGACACGACAGCCACTAGTATGGTACAGCGTTGCGTTTAGCGGAGAGAGGGAGAGAGAGAGATGTGCTCGAACGTTGCCCAATGATGTACGAGAACAAAAAGAAGCTTAACATTATGTTTATACAATAATAACACCGAAAATGTTCATACATTATACGGTGACCTAGATGCGTAGGGCACAGGGGTATAATATGACTGAAGGGATATGACATCATTCGCGTTGATAAATATTTAAGTATTATATATCGTGCACATCTTGAATAAATAAATAAATAATATATAAATGTGAATAATTTAATTCGTCGGATATACTTTTTGAATGACCTATTTTCTATATTAGTTAGGTGAAACACGGCGTAAACGGCCATAAATAGGCCACGGCCATGTCCTTTCTTTCCTTTCCTCCTGTCTGTAATATTGTGGAGGTTGAGCAATAGGTCATTTCTCAACGTCCACATAAGTATGTGTATCACATTATTCATTTTCAAGTCTCGCTCGGATGCGACATAAAAAGAGGGAATCTTAAAAGGCCATTTGTCATTTTTTTCACACACGCACAACTCCTTTGTGGACCGATTCTATATAAGATATATGTATTTGTAATGTAACAAGGATCCAATTTGCATCGGGTCGATTTTATTGAATAAGAAAAAAAATAGTTTGGCGTGTGAATCTGTATTTCGCCATCTGAAAATGTATTAATTCTGAAATAACATTCGCGATTAGCCTCGAATATTCGCACCTCATCGATACAGATTTACGTATTTTTTTTTGTATTCTATTATCAACGGATCGATTGTCTAAAATAGGTCAGGGATCTGGCGTTCCAAATATAACCCCACACACCCCGATAAAAAAATCATCAGAGTGTACCGATGGTCTATATGTGTTTGACATACACTTCAAATTATTTAAGATTACATAAAAATGGCGTCAGTGGCCGTGAAGCTTGATGCCGTCATAAAAGTTATCTTGTATGACATCGGTATAATTGTGGATCGGCGCGTCAGTCAGGAAGAGATACCGCCGCGTTTCATCATCAAACGCCCACTTCTGATGATGGAGCGTGTTGCGGTGCTTCTGGCGCCACGAGGTTCTACAAAACAGTCATCTCGCTCTCGCATTCGAAACCTTCACATGTCGAAACGGCAATTTCTACCGAAATGGACGAGCCGATACGAACGATGGGATGGTGGGGAGACAGAATGTGGGGGAGCCGATGATGGTGGAGGCGGGTGGAAGAGATATTACGAGACAATACCGACAGAGAAACTTACACTTTCACGACGTATGTCTCAGCAGCTGAAGAAAAACGCCATTCTCCGACCTGCAACAACGGTGGAAAAGCAAATAAATATACGTGTGTGTTATAAAGTAAATGTATGCGTCAGTCAGTTTGCCACGCTTTCACAATAACGAAACAATATATTTTCTAAAATGGGAGATGTAGATGGGAAAAGCGTGTGGTGAAATTTTGACACATTCGTATTATGAGCAATGATAAACCACGGAGTACCGACGATCCGAAGCGATCAACGACTGCATCGCAAGGGATGATCGTTAAATTGCATCCATCCAAGATAAAGCTTAAAATAATATCGTTTTTCTATAATTCATCTTGTGAATATGCATATTGTTAGTATTCGTTAATGATCTGTAACTTATCGTGACATAAAAAGTCTGTGGTTCTCAATCGTCCATTTAAAATATGTAATATCATCCCTTGTCTACAATTGTTTCCCATCGTTTTGTAAATATTTTATGCCATAAAAACTGTCTGGTTTTAAATTAAAATAACTATATAAGTTAATTTCGTCTACGCTATGAAATTGTTTCATAGCCCTGAAGAGATGGTAATCCGATATATATCAGTGTGTGGCAAATAAAGAGGGTGTGGTACAACCTCGCAATTGACCTCCTGGATTTTATGACGAGTCATTCTTGTGAATTAAAAAAAATACACAATACCCAAAAAAACCCATTAAATTCACTTTCCCGAAATGCTTTTACTCTGTAGATCAGGGTAAGCTGTAAAAGTCTCTGCGGTATCAGGATGAATAATCCTTGATATAATTTAATGTGATTATTAACCCTGTCGCGCAATAGCAATCCTTTAATCATAGGAAAGACCTCCTCAAAGACCCCACAGAAAGAATGAATAGGAGCAAAAGAATTGAGAGTCAACAGTTTAGGGTTTTCCTTCTCAGGGCATACTGATTCTGTGGTGAGAAATCCGTTAGAGATGCACATATAGATACATACATGCACATATTTTTCCAGGGGTGCATTATTTTAGTCAAGATTTTATCAAAGTTTTCTTGGGTTTTAAGTCAACGTAATGTATTTTGTGTCAATGGAATTTAAAAAATGCGGGATTATGTTGTCAAGAATATAAAAAAAAAAATGTTTTAGGCTTTTCTAGATCACTTGAATCGAATCAATTGATTTAGTGGTTTTAGGTTTGGTTTGTTTATATGGTTGCTGATCATTAATTGTAATGGGACTCGTTATAAGTAGATAACGCATATAGTAGAGAAAAACGAATACCGAGGCAAACCCTCTCCTACTTGCCCGGACACAGTCGGGAGGGTAAAACAGGGTAAACTATTCACCAAAAACCGCATACCAACACGGCTTGGGTTCCCGCGTTATGGACACAAAGGGGGAGCTCTCACGTCACGTGTGAGACTCAGGTTCCTATCGAGAGTCTAGTAAGACCCGGTCCATACGCTCAGCTAATGTGTCTCTTCAATGAGAAAATTCAGAATATCATCATCGATAACGAAGGTAATGAGATTAAAATGGTCCGAATACATTTAACATGTCAGATAGAAGGTTATAATGGGGTCCGTTTATGCATTAGATAGAGAATAGATTTTGGGAGACGAGGATTATGACATTTTAAGTTTTGAAAGAGAGTTAAAAAAGGGTAAGTCAAGAGTTTTAATATAATTATTTATTGATAGGATATTAAGGTGAACAATTAAAATCTGTTAACTGTAAGAACTTAAACCTCATTGATGATTTTTTTAGCTTGGATGGCAATAAAACCCTTATCGCAATAGATCTGGGTTTCTGGACATAAACTGGACCTGAAAAATATATTTAAACAATCGAACTATGGAAAATCTTTTAGAGATCTACCGCACACGGACACTAACTGAGATCACTGTGTAGAATAATTGATTCTTTCCGGTACCCAAATTAAATTTTATATCAAAATCTAAATGCCACATTTATGAATGAAAGATTTAATAACACGTATGAAAATGGCACTCAGTTTCGCAAGTGTCGGCGCTAGTTTTAAAAAAACTTTTATTGATATTATTGATTAGGAGCTGACATAAGCTTTGAGCTTCATATTTAGGTCTAAGCTACCAGTTTAGAAATAAATTAGCAGAGATTTTGCTAAGATTCTATGGGACCCATACTCTCAGATCCCGGTGATAAAATAACTGATGAGTTATATTATGAATAAATAAATGAAAGGATTAAGCTGTAATGGATATAAAGTACAGAGTTTCATCCATTGATATAATAACATTCAACTGCACATGGCGATTTCGACTGTTGTCATTCATTCCGATCTAATTTCCAGAAATTCAGATCCATCCAACACTTGAAAACATCTGTTTCTTCATTCTCGAGGGTTTTTGTACTTACAAATTACCCAAGAGTATTATTTAAAATGTCAAAGGGTTAGGTAAATATCGCAATTGAACAAAAAAAATGAGAGAGTTAATTTTTAATAGAGACATAAAATAAATCTATGCTTATTTTTCCATATAAAAATATTTATAAAAAAAAACAACATGAACGCACAAGAGTTTTGCATTAATAATTAGTGGTGAAATTATATTCTATGGTAATTTTCAAAAGAATTAGACTTGAATCCGTACGATGAAATGCTGCATTCCATGTTATTATGATCATTCAATTTTCTTAATAAACTCAGTGATACATTGTTGATTTAACTTTTTTTATTTTAACTCTAAACTCGATTGTTTTCCAGAAAATAATTTCCCAGTCATTGTGAAATGTTTCCCTTTTTTAATCGTTTTAGCTCTAAGCGTTAGTGTCTCTACTTCCTCTTTTCTGCTAACATCTGAAACGATGTTCGCTGAAGCGATTTCAATTAAGTCTTCGTTATAATGCATTTGGTCGAGTAGGATCTCGCCAATGTCTTAACGCTTAGCATCTTTCAATCCTCCACTATTTATTAAAAGTAATTAATGAAGTATTGTGTAAATCTCTGGAAGAAATTTCTATTTAAATGCATTGCAATTAATCCAGATGATTTTAATTCCAAAATTGTTGAAATTATCAAGAAATAGATTGCATAAATATGTGGCTAGATGTAATTATAACAAAATAATACTTACATAGTCCGGTGTCAGCTACATTTGGCGGCTTGTATTTTACTAAATTGATCTGAAACAGATATAATATAATAATTATTAATAATACAATTGTTTATTCATGTAATTTATTTGGATGTAGTCTCAAATTTTATTAATATATTTTTAGGAGTTATTGTGGTGAGCGTAACCTTGGTTTTAAATTTAACATTTTTTTTATCAAGGTTTTCTGTATAATACCGAATTTTCTCGAGACCCCTTTCCAAGACTTTTCAGCGCTAATTTTAGAATCTCGGTATTATACGAATATAAACCATAGAAACATGCAAATAGTATATTTTCAGATCTATGAATTAGTAGTTATAATACATATATTTTCTAAATGCTTTATAGTACACTTTTTTCAAGCAGACATATTTTCCCTCCAAACATCTAAACACAAAAATACTATAAAAGGCTATATCTTATTATACGTATTCGTAAAATAAATTTGTATCGCACATAAATTAACCGTTAAACAAACATATAAGCTAAGAAAATTAATTTATATACACACAACAAATTGAAACCGTGTAAAATGTAGCCATCTAATGAGATGGGAATAATAGAGACATTCACACCTCCAAATAAAAATCATGCTAAAACGAAACCGTGATAATTGAGAAATGAGTATATTTCTTTGTGATAATATATACACAAAGAAAATTGAGCACGGATCTACGAATAATCTCATATCTGCAATACTAAATTATAATAAATAATTGAGTAATTTTCTAATATTTAAAAAAAATATTTGATTAATTTATATAATACACCTTGGCCCCGTATAGCACAGGTTTACACAGCATGGTTTTGATATAGCACGGTTGATGATTAGTAGCATTTTTTTTTTGTACAACACGCTTTATATAACACGATTAAAAAAAAAATATCAATAAGAAAAATACTGCACGCACTAAAAATTTATGATAATTTAAAAAGAACCGAACAATCGTCATCTGAAGATCAACAATCACAACTCTCTTGCTAGTTAGTAAAGGATGGTTTGAAAATTTCAAGAAGAAATTCTCACTACATAATATAAAAATTCAGGGAGAAATTGCGTCGGCTGACATAGAATTTCCAAAAGTAAATTTTAAAAAAAAACTCAAACGATCTATTATATGTAAATGTATATTTTGTCAATTGTTTAATAAAAAATATAAAGGATATCTTCGTTTTTATTTGGAACGCAACGGCTATTTTTGTATGAACTTGTAACCTCGTATAACACGGATTTGTATTACACGACGTTTTTGTGGAACTATATGACCGTGTTACACGTGTATAAAGTTTATAGAGAATTTTTGCGATATTATTTGTCGGCGATTATTTTTTTCGAAGACAAGGACATATAAAATATTTCTACTATACAAAATGACGCAGTATGATATACAAAATATCTAGTATATTTATATAGGAAATTCACATGTATACCAGATATTTATTTTTAGATATGTATATACAATTAGATAAGATAATCTTTTTGCCGAAATGAAGGTCGGTCAAGATAGGCGAAAATCGTCTGATGTATGCGGCAACTCTCTCATAACACAATTTCGGCTGAAATTATTATATATACATGTACATTTTTTTCATATTAAAAGCAACATTTCAAACATACATAGTCTGATAGGCATTATTGTGTTCGTTGAATTAATTCCCTGAAATCTGGGTCGTAAAACTCGGCTTGACGGCCGAATGTAGGTTGACGAGTAATTCATTTAAAAGGGAATTGATGGAATATGTAAATTTGATAAAGGGATGGCCGTGACCCGGTTCGGTGTCGATATTATTTGACAAATGAGGCGCGGAAGTCCAATGCAATGCATACTCAACTGTTGAAATCGCGCAATTCTTGCATACAATATACAATGCGTTACATTCGCATGCAATCTGGGTGTTACATTTTGCAAATTTAATATCGATCTCGATTCGTGCGCGGTGACTTGACAAAATTAAACTTTCCGTTGTGAAATGTTAGATAAGCTTTTGTCTTGACTTGAGCCCATTTCGCGGCGTTATGTGAACAAGAGCGGATATTTCAAAAACGCTCGCCTACTAATATAATGGATAGTTATGATATTTGTACTAATTACTCAAGCAATGACGAAAAAAAAGAAAATTCTTTTCTATTTGTGTAACATAAGATTAGTAGGAGGCGTCTGATGGATGGCCATATTCAACGAATATTTTTTTCGCAGTTATATTTAAAAAAAAAATGTTAAACAATAATTTAAATGTATCCAATTCTTTTTTACGCGATACAAAACAATAGACCAATTACTTTTTTACTTCGTTTTTTTCTGCTTTAACACGGTTTATCAAATACGAACAATTAAAATAATTATCATGAACAGAAAAAAAATCACTAGGATTTATTCGACATCTCGTTGAAACTTAAAATACATATAGTGATAATATATTTTTAAGCAGTGGTGGTTCGTTGGTAAAATATTTAGGGGTGCTGCGAAAGATTAAAAATTAAAAAAATATATATTTCAAAGACCCGTCATAGCTTGCAGGTAATTACAATCGAATTATGATTGTTAAGTCTACTGAGCGCAGATACTACTCGGATGAGTGACCACTCCGAAGAATTCAGAGTGACACTGGTCAACAGAGGGGTGAGGTGGATGCTGACGACCTTCACTTCACAAAAAATGAATTGTCAAAAATATAAGCTGGAAAGCGGGCAGCAGCAGTTTCTGCTTTGCAGAAGTTCTCTGGTGCAGAAGGCAACGGGAAACCACTGCACTATATATTCGCATAAAACCATGTCCATGGCCCTCCATAAGGGGAATCATGCACATGGTCACGTTCTTCAGAAATGTGGGAAAGTGGATTAATAGTTTATATAAAAATAAAAATCAAATAATACTAACAATAATACAATTTGATCGCATCAAGACTTGTATGAAAATATTTCAAGGGGACTAAGTATGGACGCGCGTAACTGTTCCGAGTCGCAGTGCAACACGGTGCTTAGCGACGAGACCCCCTCCCCTGTTGTCCCGCATCTATCCAATACACGACGCTGGTAGCGCTGACGAGCAGAAAATGCTATTGCTGTACATCGCGCGGGGTAACACTAAATATAAATTTATATCAATATATGTTTCTTTAATTTGTTGGGGAGTGCTGCAGCTCCGCAGTGTAAATGGAGGAGCCATCCACATTTTTTAGCTTATTACCAAAAAATACAGTGAATAAAGAACAGGTAATCCCCTATATAGTATAAATACAGGTGTCCAAAAAAATGTATACACTGATGCTAGTTATGGATTTGAATTTACTGCAAGAATCGGTTTTACCACGCATTCGGGAGAACTTTGTTGAAGATGGCGACTTTATTCCCAACATGACGGAGCGCCTTCACAATATCATCGTCGTGTAAGAGCATATCTTAATGAAAATCTTACAAACAGACGGCTTGGGGGAAGAGGTCTCACAGAATATCTTGCCCTTTCCCCAGACCTGAGGCCAATGGAGTTTTTCTTGTAGAAATTCCTTAATATATAGTCTACGCAAAAAAAAAACCGACGACACTGAAAAAAATGAAAACCGCAATTGAACAAGAATGCACCACAATTAAACGTTTTCACTGTAGATCATTGTCATAATTAGCGGAAAAATCCGTAGTTTTCGTACTCATATTTCTTCATGCTGTGAACAAAGTTTTCGCAGATCTCTTTGGAATTTGAGAGCACCTTTATCATTTTGATACATTTTAAGCACAATGTTTTCCAATTTCCGTTTTATGTGAAGATTTATATTAAATAATATTAAAAAAAACATTTTTCTTAAGCGCGTTAGAGTGAAACCGCGTAAAACGAGAGGATGACTGTATCAATATATTTTTTTACCAACCTTGTTTAATTTTATTGTCCACTAAATTATATTTTATTGCAAAGTATAATATGTTCAACCCCAAGACAGACGAAGGACATACTAGACGTTGTGTGCTGCTTTTTTTTATCAAGGTTCAATTGGCAGCAAGGTCATTAAGGCTATTACCGAAATTTATGATAAAATACTAACAGCATGCAGATAAAAAAATTGATTTTAAAGATTTAAATAAAATATACTTATTTAAATTAATAATGACAGATAATTGATTGATATAGTAAAAACTCGAATCCTTATTTTCCAAAGGATGGGTAAGAGATTCTACTACAATATTTTCCCCAAGCTTAGTTCTGATTGTCACATTTTCAGGTACAATGGAAACAAGAAGCAATTGAAAAATTAGATAGTGTAAGAAAAAATAAATAAAATACACCATGTCTCTAAAATGTTTGCTATAAATTAAAAGCCAAATATTTACAGGTCATTCTAATTATCCCGTTAATTTTTCGCAGAAACGGTGACTGCGAATTGTCTGCGAATGAACAAACAAAATATGAATTTAAAGTACGCTCACGACTATATTTTTTTAATTAGCCGCATTAAAACATCTTCACATTACTAAAATTTGCATATAAATTAGAAGACTATTGACAAACCAATGACACAAAGTCATTGGGACAAATCTATTTATTTATTGTATCATTGATAAATTTGTTAAACAGTTCTATAAAAGCTCTAGACGTAAGTCATTTCCATGAAAAAAAAATCAGTGAAAACGTATTTTCACAAATGCGTTCTAAAAAATTTCCCTGCCGGTTAGTAACCTCTGTTAGCAGATGGTATGAAAATAATAATGCGAAATTTAATTCGTTTATAGTTTTTTTGACACTGTGATTCAACGATTCCATGATTGAATTAAACGCATAATTCGATCCGCGAATATTCAAGCACGAAATTTCCAATTAAATTCGTTCGCATATTTAACGGCAAGTGACGAGCTTTTAAATGTAACGGGAAAATATTTGTTTTAATTCAAACATGAGAAAAAAAGTTATATAGATAAAAAAAAGTTATATAAGACAAATAACTCGAGGAATGGCTGATGGCGCCCACCGCCTATGCAAAACTTGATTGCGCAACATTTTCTGAAAAATTGCACGGCGTCAATTGTAGCCCAGATAATGGTGAAGAGACGGGGGACCAAACTGTGCCATAAGAAAGGCGCGCCGTACAGCATTGGACCTCCGAGGGCCGGCCAGGTACTTCTAATTGGGGCCCACGTATAAACCTCGTTCTGCAACGAGCACAAACCCCAGGTGAATGCATTGCCGATGGATTTCGAAACTAAAATCGGAAAACAATCGGGCAATAACCGGACAGATTTTAACCTGACCCGATCACGTGACGTTTCGATAGGAACATTATACATGGAATCCTGGTTAAAAACGGCCACAATCCGAGAGAGCGAACGGAAAATTCAATGACCCGATAATATCGGTTATTAAACCTTGGATGGCAGTGTAATTACGAAACATTGGTATAATCAGATAAATAAACTGTTTGCGTATTTTATTCCTTTGTTCATTTGCACTAATCGTACGATGACGTATCATGCAAATGACTAAAAACATTTACATATATCGTATCGCTATACAATTAAAGCTCTAATTTCTACAGCTCAGTTCAACATCAAAATCACAATCCTGGAATCCCAAAATCCGTAGTCAGCTAATTATCCCTAGAAAGAGTTCCCTAATCCCCGACACATTCCTACGCACGAAAAGGGTGAAAATGGGTTCTTACGTTATTCCTTATCACCGAAACCATGTAAATAATAATAAACAGATTGTATTAATTTAACAAAAGATGCTTAGACTTACACCCTTGGAAACATGGACCATGAATTAGAGGGACAGTACTAAATGAATTTAATATTGTATCGTATAATAGGAAAAAAAAATAAAAAGAATTTTTATTTTAAAGTGGCCAGTTTAGTATTTACGTATAAAATTTGGTTACACACTAACTATACGGTTAGATCGTAAAAAAAAGAATTACGAAAAAGATATTTAACCATTCCACTTTGGCCATTTTTAGTCGAATCTATTAGTTACTTAAATTATTTTTTTACAAATTTATTAACCGATCCATCACGGCGGCTCGAAACCAAAGGCGCCGCCCGAAGGGGTCTATTTACAATGGAAAATATACCCAAAGCATTTTAACCCAAGATATTGATGAATTCTTCATTAATATCTCAACCTAAAATGCTAAAAAATGGATTATTCTAAGAATAAAAATAGTTATTCATTATATGCTTTATAATTTGGTCGATATTTTGGATTTTTCTACAAATCAATTAACTGCAGATTAACCTTTTCCACTCTGGATATTTTTGGTCGAATCTACGTTTTACTCAATAGAAAAAAAACGTGGTCCAATTTTTTTGCCAAGAAATCTTTTGGGCCAATACGTCTGGCCCACAGAGTGGAAAAGGTTAAGGACACGCCACCGTGTCAGAGTTCTCTCAGCACGTGTCACTAGTACGATTTCACTAGCACTTACACATCGAACCGGATGCGAGCGAGAAAAAACATTGCGCCCGTGGCTACAGAAGTGAATATTGTTGTTTTTATTCTTTTTTTTGCAATTCTGGACAATGAAGGTCCATATATATTTTTTTAAACCAATAAGAAAATAAATAAGAAGCATCTAAAGGGTTTGATCTGATATCCGAGTCAAAAAAGTTTTTTTTTTTAATTAATAAAAAAAACTTAATTCAAGTTGGTCACCGAATTAATGAAAGATTCCATTGATGGAATGCGTCAAGAAAACAACTATACTTGGATCTCACCACAAGATCTTCTGGATCTTCTGGTCACCCCAAAAAGTGTAAACTTAAGAACTTTAGACACATCATTCGTGAGAAGTATCGCTTCCAACACACCATCATGGTGGGAAAATTGTAGTTGGGAAAAAATACACTATCGTGGATATTCCATTCGCAACTGGACTGGGTTGAGAGCTCCAGAAAAGTTCTAGCCCGCAAAAAATAGACCCTTTTAAAAAGAAAAGACGAAGACCAATAGATCGGTTAGGTCTGAAAACGGACAAAGCATACGACGAAGTAAGAAAAAAAAGTTTTAATTATTTCTATACATTTCAAACTCACGATTAATTCGACTTACAGCCTACGTTCAAAAATGTGATTCAGTCGAGGAATAATAACAGACAAATGTTTATTTCAAAGAAGTTGGTAACATTGCGCTAGATTATACGTCTGCGAGTGTCTACTTCTTGACTTAATACCTGATAATCAATTAAGTCACAAATGTATCAACCGGGAGACGAAAAATATTTTATTTTTATTATAATATATTTTAAGAGTAGTATAATTAGCATATCATAAATAAATTTCGAGTATTTAAGGTTTCCCTATTGCTATTGTCTTGATTCTATTTTCACCAAAGAAATAATATTGTTTAATGTTGAATTACGCAAAAAAAGTTATATTTAAAATATCCAGATATAGTCGCAGAATGTATTTGATTCAATTACGTTCCTTAATTTGATTAAATATATTTATGGATATTCAATTTAAAAATAATATAATCACCGAGTTGTATAATCTACCCTAAAACATTCATTTCCAACTGATTTATGATGATCGAATAATGATTTAAACGAGACAAATTACCGTAATATCACCGGTGGCATTGAATCTGTACGTAAAAAAAATATTACGTATGGGTGGAAAGGGTAAGAGTCACCAGAAGGTTTAGTTGTGCCAGTTTCCAAATCTATGTACGCAGGGGCCACGCTGGACAAATTTAATTAGGCAGGTGTTATATGGATACGCAAGTGAAAGGAACATTTTCTGACCACAATAATGATGATGATGATGTTACGGAGCCGAATTTTGGAAAGGCTAGAAATTAATCAAACGCAGAACCAAGGTGTCGGAGGATCCAGCTGCGGCTGGAGGCGGCTCTCTTTGCGCCGTTTGAAAACGGCCATTGCAGGCGGCGACGGGGCGTTCTTCGACTTTTGTAAGGCGAGAATGCATTAATGGAACAAAAATGGCGATTTCACAAAGTAAAAACGAAAGGCGAAAACCAGGTCGGCGAGGTATTGCAGATCGCGGCCGCTCGACCCGCGGAGATAGTACCGATCAGAGCCAATGATTTCTACCCCACTATGTCGTAGTGCCAGCCTCCGGATGATATGAGCAACCAAACGAATAAAAAATTTAACTGAAAAAAACGTTGACAAATGATACGTATCAAGAAAATTTACGTTTTCGGTCATCGGACAACACTTATTCATCTAGAATTTTTATCAACCTATTATTTATTAACACTTCAACTTCTCCACATCTTTTGTGAACTAACCATCGCCATCTGCAACCTATCATGGAGAAAAAAGTAGAAGGTAAGCGCTGGATGGAAGGAAATAAGCTGTCGGGCTCTGCAACATTCGCAACTGGATCGGATTGGGAGCTCTATAATTGTTCCAGCTCACTAAAGGTAGTAGATCAGTAGGTAAAGAACAGTAGATCACCTACGTCCGATGTTACGGACATGGCACCTGAAGAAAAAGAATTGGCATTATTGACTCGAAATATTTGAAATCAGATGCTTATTTTCTTGTAGGCTGTCATAAAACCACAAGTGTTTTCACGTGTTGTAGCATTTTTACTTGCGAAAAAATAGAGCAAAGAATTTTTGGCCAAAGACAACACCGTTATAATTCCTCGGCTTCTTTATTCGGCGAACGTAGCCCTCTGCAATTCTTACTATTTCCAATGATAATAAGAAACATAAAATAAAGATGTTTTACAAGTATTGATAAGAAAAAAACAATAGAATTGCTGAAGGAGCTAAACACCATACCGAAGATTGGATTCCTGTGCTTCAAAAATTATAAAAAGCACCAACATAAGTATATTGTATATTCGATGAGGGACAACTTTGGATGGGGCGAAAAACTTCAAACATTGCTGAACCTTGTGAACGATCTGTGTAAAGAGAGGAGGTCTAAGAATTAACATTAATAAAACCAAAATATAGCTATAAGCAGGGGCGGCTATATTTATTAAGCTGGCCGGTGCTTACGCAGGGAGTGTTCCTCCGATGTAGTGCAAGACAGCTGTTTGCTTGTCAGCCCTACCAGCGTCGACTATTGTACGGATGCGGGCCGGTAGCGGAGTGCGAGGGAGGGGTGGGGTCTCGCCGCTGCAGTCATACTGAATCACAGCATCTTTGAGCCACGTGCCGTTTGTCATTTAATTATTGTTAATATTATTCAGTATTTTTACCTCACCTTATTATTTATATTTTAAATAAAACATGAGTCGCTACTGGTTATAAGCAAAGAATTGTGAGATCAAACATTATGCGGCAAATGCTTCAGGTCGAACTTAAGTTCGGGGATAGAAATGCATGTCAGGATTAGAATGTTGATAAATGCTTTTATCATTTGAAGGTCACACAATTATTTTTAGGTCATCCCGAATGTATTTTTTTCCCAACTAAAAACTTTTTTTGACTTCTAATTTGTTCTAAGTTCTTTTTTGAATCTACACATTTGAATTGATAGTCATTTTTAAATAAGTAGTAGAGTCAAAAGATATTAAATCTGACAAATACGGGGGATACGTTAAACTCCACAGGTCAGTGAGTTTTGCTTTATGTGGACGTTTAGTTTACTAATAAATAAAATGCATAAATATTTAAAGAGCAACATATATTTTATTACATGCAAAATTTTAGTATCAAATCAATGTTAAGTTCCTTCACGCCATAAATTTATTTTATTTTATGACATATAAGATACTTCAACTTGATTAGTGAGATGATTTTTAATAATAGCTAAAAAAAAGGGATTGCTGATCAAATAAACTTTTTCCTATTACGTTTATTAGAGAATTTGAGACATGCTATCTCTAAAAATCTAAAATAATAATTGACCATAATTTAGCTATATAAATATGTACGTGTTATAACAGAAAAAAAATGTAGAAAACCGTCGTGTAATTGCAGAAATTGTAAAATCCAAACACGGTATATACACATACGAAATTAATGGATAATAAAAAAGAGAATCGCCTCAGCCAAGGTGATCCATAATGACGATTATTTACCGAAAGTAGGATGATAGGTCATTTACAAAATTTTGAATTAGAATATGTTAGGGCCACCGTCGTCGACGGAGTCACTCTTGAACAGAATCTTGGACATTGACCTACTATCGGCGTGCTTGCATTTGAGAGAAAAAAAAATGAGGGGTCAACACGAACGGATCGGTTGTTACATTAGTGCGGTATTTAATTAATTAATAAAAATCAAACAATTTTAATCAAACTCAAAATCAGCTGATTGTTTGATTGAAACATAAATGAGATGAAGTTTAATGGCCGCCATCATCCGAAGAAAAAGCGGGGACCTTCGGCCCAAGGAAGTCTAAGCGACATTGACCCGTTATCAGCGTTAAAATTACGTTACATTGCGAAATTATGCGAAATGTGACTGCAATAATTAAAAAAAAAAATACATAAATTAAACGAATATAGACCTTTGATTTTGCGGATGAAAAAAATATCATGAAGTAATGGAAAAAAAATATATATAAATTCATTGCCGTTTTCACAAATGTGTACTCGCTCGCACACAATATCATGATCTTTCGCATTAACATGTAATATTAATGCATACAGGTCAACTCTGTAAGGTTATTGTATTGAGTATGTAAAATGGCGACATACAATTTGGGACAATGCGATCTGATTGAAAAAAAATACATATTGTGATTTCTCCTTTTCACAATGCTATCGCCACACGCCAGCAATTTCATACGATTTTTTTTGCATAAAATGCGAATGTGAATAATAACGCACAAATGTTAAATTGGTTCAAATGAGACAGACGCGATTAATTGTGATGGATACTGCATTATCATCACCAAGGGTACAGCCGCCTAATCAAAACCTGTATATGGGTCAAGCAAGCAACATGTCCCAGTTTTTTTGTTTTTGATGCAAATGTCGAGCGAATATCATTAATATAAATAATAATATTAAAAATATAACGAAATATGGAATGTCTCGTAAATGCGGTGTAATTGGATTTGTTATTGGACCACAAACAATTACACTTAGAAAATAATTCGATCGGCCACATGCTAATGAATTGCAAATGCAGACGGTGTGCAATGAGCAGGGCCACGTGTTATGCAACGAATTCTAAGCGTGGCCTTAACTGTATCGACAAAATATTTATTGGATCGCCGATGAAAATCTGATAAATTTAATTAGTCGTAATTAATTAATATATCAAACAAATATTATTATTCGCTTTGTCGTAGCCACCTACAATTGTTCTATTTAACCGTGCATTCGGATGATTAATCTTCCGGGGAAATAATATAGAGTAATGATGTTGATAGAATGGTGAGGTCAAGGCTAACGAATCTCATCTCCCGATAACAAAAATAAATAAAATGAAAACTGGCAGTAACTTCCCATTACTTATACTACTACTGTTTATCAAACAAAAGAAAATTACATTATATATTAAATCATCATCATCATAATTTGCCAGCCACAAGGCTCTCACTCGCTGAGGGCATGGGCCTTACCAAACTCCTCGAATGGCAGTCGAGGCCAAAGGAACCTGAACCTCACACGTGACGTGAGGGCTCCCCATTCATGTCCATACCGCGGGGACCCAAACCGTCTTGGTTTTTTGTAAAGAGTTTCCCTCTCTTGACCATTGCTGGCATTGGACGTACATCTTCTACCTTGTTGGTATCGGATTTTACCCTCTCGACTGTGTTCAGGCAAGTAGGAGGGAGTTTGTCTCGGTATTTGTTTATTCTCTTCTCTAAGGCGTTGTCTGCATATAACGAGTCATGAGTGACAAGTAGCGAGCGACCACACACAAATACCTATATAGACATACACATTCATACATATGCACACTGCCCAAAACGAGTCTCAAGTAGTCGATCGCAAGTGATTATTAGCCCTGTCGCGAAATAGCAATCATTTCATCATAGGAAAGACCTCCTCAGGGAGGGGGTCCCTAGAAAGAGGAATGAAAGTATCGAGACTAGATTAGGGATAGGGTTTTACTTCCCAAGGTATACTGTCTCTGTAGTGAGAATATAGTCTCAAAAGTAATAATTAATAATCTGTAAATGAAATAAAGATATAAAAACATCTAGAAAATATTTAACTAAAAAACACGTAGGTTAATCGGGGAAATCAGGAAAATCGGTTGGTAGAACTATGACATGTTTATGTGATTATTAATCCGAATATGGTTCTGAAAAGATTTGCTATAATATCTCATAAAAATGCGGTACTACTCCATACTAGAACATGATTCCAAAGCTTGGGATTTATTGAGTCGAATGTAGAAATGCCCCTGAGTTTAGAGAATAGTTTAAGTCTCGTAGCCATGTAAGAAAGCAATAGCCTTTCGGGATAGGAAGGAAAGAGCCCATGTTAGTACGCTGTAAACTAAAATGAAGTCAATATCCTGTATTTCGCCAACAATAAAGAAGCTGATGTCTCCTGAATTTGTGTCTTCTTGCTTCTACCTTCATATCCATCAGAATTCAGAGCACATCACGTTGTAGTTATAGTACTAAAATCCAGATTTTTAGTTCCATAATAGGGAGTATCAAGTATTTTTAAAAATATGTTATTCGAAAGTTAAGTTAAACTTTGTATAATTCAAAAGTGTTTTATTAGGAAGCTGCGGACCTTTATTTAAAACTAGGTTTTAAAAATTCCCGAGATAAATAAAAAGTAATCTATATTTTTAACCCTTTCCATTCAATTGTCCATTTTTAGTCGAAACTATGAGTTACTCTCATTATATTTTTTTTACAAATTTATTAAATTCATTTGGAAAATTAATAAGCATCTATAGGGTTTGATCTGTTATCCGATTAAAAAAGATATTATTTTTTTTAAACTAAATTTAAAAAAAACTTGGTTGATTTTAGCAAACAATCAAGTTTGCTAAAAGATCTTTTGCGCCAATGCGTCTGTCCCACGGAGTTGAAAAGGTTAAAGGGCGATGTTTATTTTGTTAATTGTAAATATTATCGTTCCGCTAAAATTGTTTGATTACGTTCTAAGAGTTTGATATACACGATACCCTTGTAATCCCACCAAATACAATTTAATTTTATTACATTGGTTTTTTGATGGATTTTTGGTCACCAATCGATACAAAATAGGGTCGTGCTTTTGCCTCGCACTCAATGAAACTCATGTTGAAACACGGTCCAATAATTTGACTATTGATGAGGAATCCTAACGTCGTACCGAGAAACCATCCCTATACGATGCAAATGTCTAAATACGGTTGATTGGTTGACTCCAATATTCACCGCGATCTCTCTGGTTTTCTGACGTGGATCGGTGTCATTTATGATTTGTCGTCATCAAAATTTAAAGACATATTAAACCTAAATACACTTAATCGACCAACGCTTTGAAAAAATAATGGGATTTCTACTCCTCGCCGATTAGAGCAAAGCTGAATAGAAAGTAGAGGAGAAATATCCTTTATATAAAAGGACAATTTATAAATACACCATCCTTCGCTTAACACGATACTCGCTTAACACGGTTTCGCTTTAACTCGTGTTCAAGGTCATCAGTTTTGTTGAAAAAAAAATTTTTTCGATTAAATCTTGCTTTGTAGACGTTAGGACTTTGTAGGGACTTTGTAGAAATTATTAATATCGCACGTTCAATAGGAAGTAAGGGATTGGAGGACTTAGCTATCAACTAATTTGATGAATTGTTTGAAGAACAGGAGTTAAATGAAGAAGAGTGGTGTGCCATTGACCACAAGAGTTCCTCCTGAAATCAGAAGCGATACCGAAAGCGACACTGAAAGTTCTGGTCCAATTTCAACGATTACTGCTAAAACAATAAAATATGGGTTGCAAATGGCAAGGAATATAAAATTAATTAATAGGAAATTCCCCATATTAATATTGTCTAGTGATAGTGACATTGAATGCTATATTTTATCTATGTTCATAATGTTTCAATAAATTTTCAGTTCTATCTACCTATTTCTTTAATATTTCTAAAATATAATATATCCTCTCTTTTTCATAAATTTGTTAGTCTCGCTTTACACGGTTTCGTTACCACGGTGATCTAGCAGAACCTATCTTCCGTGTTAAGCGAGGGATGGGTGTAGATGTTTTTCATCATTTAAAAAAAAAATATACGTAATAAGGTAATTTGCAGAAGAATTAAAATAACAAACATCTTGAAGGTAATTTCAGAGTTGAATTAAAGGTGCGTAGGCCAAGTTGCCCGATAAAGAGAAGATCGTTGGACTTGGCCCCTTCTTGCGACATGTCAGAATCTTGAAGACGCAAAGAATAAATTATGAATTACTTGTAGAAAACTACAAATATCATTTGGCCTATTGAAAATATTCCTGATGTAATGAGCAAACTCCGGAATTTAATACCATCCTAGAACGAGGTTTGTATCAAATAAAAATTATAAACTGTTTTAGCTAAAAAAAAACTGCGCCAAGAGTACTAATTTATCTGGTAAGCCCGAATTAGACATATACTATTGGATTTTTTTCCATATTGATTTGACGTGACAGTGTCAAGATAAAAAGCCTTTCAAAATCACATTACCATTTAAAGTTGGAGCGGCTGGGATAGAAAGCACTTCTATCGCCGTCCATGAAATAGATTACATTATTTATCTCTCGAACAATTGTATGAATCAACGCGCCAGGTTCAAATAGACGTACGGGTCGTGACCTTCAACTATAAAACACATTATCAATTATTATGGGCCAATGACTCAACGCACTGTACACATGCCAGTACACCGAACGATTTTTTCAGCAACAAACGGCAACGGTCTGAATTCAATGTCAACCGGCGATAAGACTTGTCTACTAAACGTCAATAAACAATAAATTTTATAGCGTTTTGCATTATCGCAGAGGTGATCTAACAACAATAAAATTCGGAATGAATAGCCGATCGTTTCTTGCACTTGCTGGCGCCATAAATTGTGGGTACGTGCAGTGCGAATTGAACATGTCAAGTGCAAGGTCGAAGGAGACCGACAGATCTATCACGTGGATGCTGATAAATACCAAACACGTACATAACACACGCATCTATAGATGCTATAGATAACTAAATTTCCGAGAAAAGCAATGTTAAATACCTCGACCGGAAATCGTGTGACTGTAAGAAAATTCATCGTGAAAAATCGCCGGGACGAGCTATTAAAAAAAGTTACCTCGAAAGAATGTTACTTCAGCCATGGGATAAGGTCAATTTTAAGGGACGAAAAAGGGTCGGCAATGCAAACACTGTGATTGAATTGATGGCACAAGAGAAGCGGTATATTTTAACAGTCACTTTCCAGGTCAGAGAATATTCATCGTGCTCTATTGAGCGCTCCGCCTCCTACAAAAGAAAATAAAACAAAAGCCTTTTACACAGCATTAAAATATTTTAATTAATTGAAATTTAATTATATCTTCGTAAGAGTATCGTGTGATTCAGACGTTAAAATTTAACGTCGTTAAATCTTTCAAGGGGAACGCAGATATAAAAATTCCATAAATATTCACCTTGTGCATTAGCAATTGTTTTGCGAATGATGCAGACGTTTATGCGATCGTAAATTATTATTATCTTTGTTTTATTAGCATAACATAATGGCAAATGAATTATTTAAAAAATATGCTAAAATAATTTGATATTTTATAAATTATTATGATTTTTAAGAGGCTTACCAGTGTATTCATTAAGAAGTTCAAACAAGACATTCCAAAATACACATTTAAATAACGAAAATATAAATCGACATAATAAATTGAACTTATTCCCAGATACACGATATCAATATTTAGTATGTTTGCAATAGAGAAGAAGATTGTGCCATATAATTGTCCTCGTTGGAATAAAGTTATTTAATCGTTTTTCTTCCACATCTTATACAGATTACTACATCCACTTACAAATCACACCGATCATGACCTGAAAATTGAATAACGATGCATATTTCAGATTAGCATTGGCGTGGAAATTTATTATTGTATTTAAGAAAAACTCATAAATAATTGGCTTGCCAAGAATAGAAAACTGCAGTATACTTAATCCTGTTCTTACACAGTGGTTGATAAAAAAATGCATGGATTTTTTCTAAAAAAATATTGCATCTTTTCTTCATGAGTATTTTTTATCCTCTGTAATAAGGAATAAGACGTAATAGTTATATCTGGTGAATACTGAGGTAAAGACATTAGAATGTTCTTTTTGATCAAAAATTCTTTCTACATTTTCCATTTTTTCCACTAATAAAAAAATCCGAGAACGGCTTAACACGTGAAACCTTTTCGACAGCCAATAATAAAGAAATTAGAGTGAAACCCCGTTTCTACATGCCGGGAATTCATGTTTTCCCGCTATTTGCGTTCAATTTTTAAAATCCCGTTTTATTTAGTAGCCTGTTTCTTTTTTTTATCAGTCCCTTCAAAAACGTAAAAACGGGGTTTCACTGTATTCAACATGGCTACTAATAGTAAGTATCAACCTTTTAATAGTACAAGTATTTTTACAAACTTCGAGTATATGAAAAAAGGAAGTTACATAGTTTTAAGAATTTTAAGTTGTGCTGCGAGAGCTCAGTCTGCGGCGAAACATCACCGAGTGCGCGTGTCATTTACGCGTCATATTGATTAGTTAAAAATACCAAAATATCGACCAAATTATGAAGGATGTCATGATTAACTATTTTTATTCTTTGAATAATTCGTTTTTTAAAAAAAGTCAAGGTAATTGATGAAGAATTTGTCAATATCTTGACTTGAAATCTTTGGGGTCTCTGAGAGACCCCCTTCGGATGACGCGGTTATTTTTTAGACGCCGCGACGGATGGGTTAAACCAGCGGTGAGCAACCTTTTTTTTACAACGGGACAGTTACAAATTTAAAAATGTTGTGCGGTCCACATGTAAGTAACTTATGGTAATACAAGCACTGAGTGATGAACTCAAATTGTCTCTTTATTAACAAAAGAAACCTAGTAGAAATACAGAGATAAAACACTCATTAATAGAAATACTATACTCATATAAAACGGCGAAAGATAGATGTGGAAAAAGATTATCTAATCGATCCGTCGCGGCGGTTCGAAACCAACCGCGTCGTCCGGTTTATTTTCCATTATAAATTATAAAATCCAAGCATTTCAAGTCAAGATATTGAGAAATTCTTAAGATATTAAAAAAATGATTCTATTTGTGTGTGTGACAGCGAAACCATGTTTTTGAATACTGTGTTATAGCAGGGTTTCCTGTATATTCAA
The DNA here is from genome assembly GCA_022495035.1 of Philopotamus ludificatus. Taxonomy (NCBI): domain Eukaryota; kingdom Metazoa; phylum Arthropoda; class Insecta; order Trichoptera; family Philopotamidae; genus Philopotamus; species Philopotamus ludificatus. The sequence goes on along the minus strand of JAGXCT010037148.1, from coordinate 35,622 downwards.
ATATTCGCGGTGATTTTTTCAACAGCATCTTGAATTCTATGCTTTACTTTTTTCAAAGATCTGTTATTTTAGTTTGTTAGCTTTTAACTAATCGGAATTAATACTGTGAAGTTCGATCTTTATTTAAATGAGGTGTTTTAAGGCATACTTTACGTTATTCTCTAACATTAATGTTTATATATATATTTTTTTATTAAAAAAATATTTTACTGATTCTGCTCTTTTAACTGATCCGTCACAGGGGCTAGAAACCAACCGCGTCATCCGAAGGGGGGTCTATTTATAAGGGAAAATATACCCCAAGCATTTCAACTTAAGATGTTGATGAATTCTTCATCTATTTTAAAAAAAAAATGGATTATTATAATAATAAATAGTTATTTGCTAAATTCTCGTGGCACGTGTCACTATTACACGCTTCGATGGCACTTGATACATCGTTACGGATGGGAGCGAGAAAAATCATCGTGCCCGTGGCTACAGAAGCGAATATTGTTGTTTTATTTTTTTGTATAAAAATAATTATTCGAGAAAAATTAAAAACTGTCACTGTTCGCTACCATGTCTTACAAACGTCTCATTGGTGAGTCGCAACGCGACTCACCAATGAGACACTGACGTTCAAGTGATTTAATCAAATAAATTCGTTAATTACGATTGATAATGGTCCAAATTAGGATCAAGATTAAATAAATAAAATTTGCTCCATCATTAAATAATTAAACTGCTGTGACCATGAAACCTAGGGATTAATGGTCATTCCAATTATTATCATTGAAACGTATTGTGGTACTGCCCACGTGTATACATCAAACTTTGCATTCTGTCCAGACACTTAGCCTCTCAAGACAAGACTGAGTGCTTTATCGATACCGGATTAGTTACTCGGCAACGATCCCATCCAACAGGCTATAGAATAACGAGGTTATCTGCGCGCTTACTCCCACATAAGACCTTGGCGGTATCCAGGGCCGAGTGTTTCCAACACGGTGGAAACTTCGCACACAGGCAGGCGAATTTGCTTCTACCCTTCGGCATTGGCATGTGCCCAGGCGTGCGGGTCGGGACCCCATCCATGAATTCGTAAACCGTGCTCTCCCGCGTATATACGGGGGGCCAAGGTGAACTCACATACACACACACGTGCACGTACGCTCACACATATCGCCGGGGCGAAGGCCTAAGGGCTCCCTATACGCGACGCTCCCCGGCGATTGTTCTGCACGCGTGGCAGATGCCAACCGTTTAATATTAATTGTGATACTGGATTACGGCGGTGCCATTTCGAGGGGCACAGAGGCGAATTGATTGATCAGAGTTCGGAGCGATACAATGTCATAGCCGAGCGACAGAAGTCATTGTGCGGAACGTGTGGCTAGACAAACCGACTTCTGATTGACTTGTGGGGTCATCGAAGCCGAGAAATGTCAACAAAACCAGAGGCAACGAGCCGTGAACAAATAGATGCATTCATCAGAGTATTCATCAACTTGTCTCGATTGTAAAATGACTAGCGTCATTCAAAAATATATAAATATATTATTAAAACGCTAAATAATAATATTGTGTTGCAATGCGCGAAAACAATTCGAAATGTGAAAATATAGCGGTAGCGCCGATGCAATGCCGTCAGAATTCGCTGATTAAAACCGATACAGTTGCATACTCGAAGCAATAAAAATAGCGCACGATACGGATCGAAAGGCGATCGCGACGACTGCATGGGGGACGTCGAGGAAAAGCTCATTTCCTCGGTCGCGTTTCGTTCGGCGTTCTCTCGGAGAGGTGGGGGGGAGTGGAGCGGCGATGTGAAATCGACAAAGAAGCGCGGCAGAAGAAGAAAATCCGTGTCACTAAGCATCGAAATCGCGACCGATGGAGTGTCGCAATAGCGGCCGCAGGATCGCAGTGGATCCGAGCTGCAACAGTGGAACAGTTGCGAAAGCTCTCGCTCTGAATAATTCCGCTTGCTACACACAACGCTCCTTTCTCTGTTCGCACACGAACGCTCCGATTTTCGACGCCCCGCTTTCCATTGCAACCGACGCACACTGGCACCGATCGCCAATAAAAAATACATCTAGTCTTAGAAAAACCGTGTTGAAGAAGAAGTCAGGCCCGGATGAGATGTACAAGCGATTCGACTTAAATAATCTATCAATTTTTTCAATTCTATGGTTAACCGAGCACAAAAAAAACGGTAAAACTAGAATCAGTGATGATTTTCTATTCTTCTAAAGACCTTTTTTTAATGATACATCCAACCCTCGGTTTGCGCAGATTTAAAAATTTAATTTAACCTAATCGATTATAATGAGTTACACTCATTATATTTTTTATACAAATTTATTAAAAGAGATATTCATTGCGAAAATTAATAAGAATACTTTATAGGGTTTAATCTGATATCTTTTGAGTCAATATGTTTGACCCATATAGTGGAAAATGTTAAGCTCTAGAGGTATTTATGAATCGAGGGATGATTGTATTGTTAATCTGGCTAAAAATCATTGTGCTATTTCTAATTATTTATACTTTTTATAGGTTAATTTTTAGATTTAAGAATAGAACTGTAATTTAACTTCTTCGCAAGGAGCGGAAGCTTCTCTACACCGTAAAAAACTATAAAATTAAGTACTTTGGACACATTAATCGTGGACAAAAAAATCGCCTTCTGCATACCATCTGAGATAAAAATTGGAAGTCTGTCATGATCTCCTCATGCATCAGGAGCTTTAGAATTATTCCAGCTCGACAAAAATCGACAAATGTTTGGAGAAAAAACAAAAACAAGTAGATAGGATAAGTTCAAAAATTGGCAAGACAGGGTTAAATTTGTTAAAGTTTCTGACAGAAAACAGCTATGAGACAAATTCTGAAGTAAAAAATCTAGTAGAAGTATAAACAGTGGTGAGATTCTGTAAATATCAGCGATTATAATAAGCTATGGCGGATCGTGGGTAAAATAGAGGATAACCCAAAAGTCTATATATTTGCTTGGGGATGCTGCAGTTCCGCAGTGTATATGGACGAGCCGCTTCCGAGAATAAGTATATCACATTTAACGAATTAAATAGAGTTGCAGCCAAAAGCAAGGAAGCATTGAAAGAGACTTAGGACGACATAAGTTGGCAACAGTTAGAAAATGTGGACAGATATTATTTGAAAAGACTGATCCAAGAAGTGATGAGCTGAGTTTGAGGATGCTAGTGGAGAATGTCAATTCCCATCTAAGGTTGTAACACCGAGAAATAAATAACAAATCAGATTATTTAAACTATTCAGAATTCTTTAAATCTTTGTCTTTGCTCTGATGCAGCACAATCCAACGAAATTTACAAGATAAAATCATAAATATAATTCAACAATCTTGTAAAACTGTAATAACATACGTTTTCTGGAATCACTGCGTTTTGGCAACGTTTCCTAAATAGATTTCTATCTTCTTCAAATGTTTAAATTGGATCACACCACTTTTTAACCATTATCTCTGTGGGGGCACAAGCACTAATAATGTTTCAGAGATCTCAAAAGATTATATCCATTCTTTGATGAATATATATTATGCTAATATAGATTGCGTTGAGATAATTATTTAATAAAAAAAAATACGATATAAAACAAATCATATTTTTTTGTTTTATTACGTTATTCATCCAAACAAACAAAAAGAAAAACTCTGCCCTTATCATGTTTTAACTATATAAAAATATTTATTAACGAATTCATGTAATTTTCCTCTTGAGTTGATCCAGAAAACATATGAGGAAGATACATACTTTTATTTTCATTTTATTTTCAAGATTAAATACGAGTAAAATTAATTATGCGTAAAAAATACTGCAAAATATTTTTCAGCAAAATAATACACAACATGGATGCGCTCCCAATTTTCCGTAGAATATTGTTCTAGTACATGACTCAAATTAGAGCAGATATCTGGGTCACCCACCCGTCACGTCACCAGTTGTCACGTTAATAATTAAATGTTTTGGGGGTTTCGGATAAATTAACTAGATTTGTAATGGAGAAATACATTTGAGCAACATTTTTTTTCAGAATTATTCCATTGCGCAACGGCCATAAATTGTGGATGCCGGTCAAGTTATAAAATGAAACGACCTTAACATTTCAATTGAGGTCATCTAGATAAAAGGGGTAGGTGTCCAAATAAGTTTTCGCTTAATAAAAATTACATCACCTGTTGCCCGACTGTCGAAAAGTAATTGCCGTATTGATGGTTAATGGGCACATAGTAAATTATGGACACGTACTTACAAACTTCCATATATTCCACCTTACTATATATATATTAATATATGTACACTGCTAATGGAAATTTCTTATCAATTACCTCTATTGATTTGTATGTCTATTCAATTTGCATTATCCACATAAGGATCATTGAATGGAAAAATAATAATCTCACATTAATTAGAATACACGTACTATGTTTATAATTAAATAGAATAATATTTTTAAAATATAATTAGAGAAAGAATAATATAGCAGTGATCGAATATAATGAGAGTTAATCTAATTGATACACTGCCATGGGATGTGTAAATAATTTCAATTATTTCACAAATTGGAATAAAATAGGGGAAGATTTAATAGACTTTCGTTAGTCACTCGAATAATATACTGGATTTTTTTGTTAAATTTATTTGCTTAAAATCGTGATATGGTTAAATTGTGAAATATGCAATGAAATGTGTTGATAAGTTTTTGATATTTCTCGAATAACTCAAGAACTTAATTTTTTTTTAGTTTTGATTCTACTAGAAATTATTTTTAATTCAAAGGAACGGAAATTTAGATTTTTTCGCGAAACAGAACGGTATCCTCAGTCGATTTCACGAACCGGCGCAGCGTGTCGGTGCGCCCTACAAAAGATTTTTATCCCCGATTTTACGTCGTATAATATATAATATTTATTAATAGAAAAAATGCACACAGTCGGGTGCATTTTTCTATCAAATCTAGTTTATTAACCCTTAAAACTCGTATTTTTTTTCCAAATGGGGTAGCGCCAACTCGTTATTTTATTTCAAGATTTCTTCAAAATATAATTCCGAAAATTGATTTAAGAAAAAACACATTTTCTTCCAATATTTTTTCGAATGTATGAGACAATTATAAGAGATATCTGTAAATTTACTAAATATATCATTTTTGGTAAGTAGGCTAGTCATGTAATATTTTTTGAGAGGTTCTAGCACAATAGCGAAATTATGCTATCTCATCAACTTTAAACAATATTCATTTTATCCTATAAAACACTATCTTTTATAATAACTGTTATAACCTAAGATGTGCCGATCTTCAAAATAATACACACAACAATTAGGTGACGATATATTGAAAAAAAATACAGTGAAAATAATACATTTGGAGTTGCCGTCTTTTAACCGATAGCGTGCGTGGTTAAAGACAGCCCTCCGTTGCTCAGGGGTTGAACATTTGTTGTTTATTGGTCAAATTAATCAATAAACAAATCACTCTATTATTATTTTTTTAATAATACAAAATAACATAAAAATATTAATTTAATTTGCCAGACAAAATAAATGATTTAATTTTGACAATATTTTTATATAAATTATAAATTTTAAAATTATTATATATTTTGTGAAGTGTCGATGAGTATATATATATATACAACTTAAATAAATATATGGCGGAAGAAAATGAGCAATATACTGGAAATAACAAATAATAAATAAATTCTCATTAGTATATATATACAACTTAAATAAATATATGTGGCGGAAAATAATGATCTTAAATATACTGGTAAATAACAAATAATAAATAAATTCTCATTAGTATATATATACAACTTTAATAAATATATGGCGGAAGAAAATTAACTTAATTATACTGGAAAATAACTTTTCTGATTAAACTACAATTTATAATTTTTCATGGTATGATATCTTTTAAAACAATTTCCCGGATGAAGACTTTCTATTTTGTATCACAATAAAATCGCGTTTCGTGCTCTTTACCTTTCACATTTCTTTTTGAAACAAACCAAACAGTCTTTATGTTTACCATTATTAAAATGAAATGAGTTTTTTATTTGAACGTTCTTCTGTGTCAATGTTGATGATGGTCTTCCGCGAGTTGAAGAACCTTCTCTAAAATCTTCGATTATTTGCATAACTAATGTAGAAACAAACTTTGAGTGCTTCATTGGTTTTCTATTATTTTTAATTTGCTTTGCCTTATATAATGTATACGATTCTAGCGGTCACAGGAAGATCAGGTCGTACAAGATGTTCGGTCGTAATGCTGCCATAGTATGGTAAAATGGAGTATATAAAACCATTGGTTGAATCAGCTAACACATAAACTCTGATACCCCATTTTGTAGGTTTGTTTTTATTAAATGTGATGAAGCTAATTTTCCCCTTAAACTTTACGACGGACTCGTCTATGCCTCTTTCGGGCACATATAATAATCTTTAAATTTGGAATCAATATAAGTTATGAAATTGATAGCACGAATTCTTGTTCTAGGAGTTTGATCGTGTATATTTTCATTTAGATGGAGCATCCAGAAAATTTGAAAAAATCTATCTCGTTTAAAAATACTTGAAAAAAATGGCATCTTTAGATTGAATTGTTGAGACCAATATATTTGTATATTTTCTACCCCATATTTAAAATGACACCAATAAATGCCGCCATTTCATCAAAATTTACAGGTTTCCAAGTTCTCCAAATTGATCTCGGTGATAATTGTAAATTTGATAACTTATTTATAGCGTACCGATTAGTCTCGTCTACAATTTTGTTTATCATTTCATCGGTAAAAAATAATTTAAAATAATCAAGGGGTTCTATTACAGCATCAGGTAACTGCGGACCAGTACATGGTTTTCCCGATTTAAATGGAATAATTTGCTGGGAGATATTCTTCTTGAGTTATCATACCAACTTCAAATATGTTTTCTTCCAACCGATCTCTGGGTACATTCTTCTTCATCGGTATTTTGTGATAGTGGCCTGACTTGTCTCCTAGTGGCGGATCACTTCCACTATCATCACTGTCATAATCAGTACAATTTTGCCTTCATTCTCATCCACCAATTCTATGCTTCAAAACTCATCATCGCTGCTATCGTATCGTCGATCATCATGTCTTGCTCTGTCATCTTATGGTATTTCTAAAAACAATTTAAAAAAAATAATTTCGATTTCTTATTATATTTTTTTCAATATCTTTCTGATCGTGACATCTGTACAAACAAATGTAATTTTGTTATCTAGTACAATAAGCATTATTCAAATATTACAGTAAAGTCTCATAATTTGTTAAAACAATTGTACGCGAATCGATTGTTATGAATCATGCTGTAATATGGTCAATGGCCACCACAATATAATGCTATCTCGCTCACACTTATTGACAAAATGCTTGCAGAATGACAGCCCGCACGGAGATGTGGAAATGTACATATTTCAATGCAGACAGATAATATTATATTCAAAAATTGTTTAAAATAATTCAAAATATATTATATTGTATTTTGTAGCTTACTTACCTTATTAGTAGTAATTGCTAGTCGATTGAGGATCTGCGGTTGTGGCGTTCAGTTTGAATCAGCGCTAAGTGAACATAAAACCACGCAATACGGCCAGATGGACAAAATCCAGCAGATATTTAAATTGCATTTTACGATGTTAAATGCCCAAAATAATAATGAGAAATTCGATCAGTGTATGTGAAGTTGGAAGTATCGGGGTGATAAATATCGTAAAAAAAAACATTTAAATCAATTTGTGGTCAGTAAACAAGGACGACAAATTATGTCGACGTATTGTCGACGTTCGAGTTGAGAGACGAAATCATGATGTCGACTATATGTCGACTTACGAGTTTTAAGGGTTAAAATATTTATAACCACTAAAAATTTTACTTGTTTTTAACTGACTGTATATTTTTTACCTCTGAAATAAACTTTTCACGTAAAAAAGTAAGTACAGTAAACCCTCCTATAGCGTCAAAATAGGTTCCACGTTATAGGGGGGGGGAACACACACACATTAGAGGGGGTTAACGTTTTTCAATTTTATTTTTTGTTTTGAAGGAAATCAGTGAATAAAACATTATAATATTCCCGCAATTCGCGGGCAGGGAAGATCAACGCGATATTTTATTAGATAATTTTATAAAATTATAAAATATTTTTATGAAAACCCTATTTAGCTTTTCAAAAAAATTACGTTATAGATTTTATATGAAAAAACCGCCGCAAACGTTATGGGGGGGGAACGTTATAGGAGTGTAGGTTATAGGGGGGTTTACTGTAATATAGCGATTGGATTTATTCATAAAGAGTAACAAATAGTGGCTGTTACAAATATATTTGTGTATTGTATCATCGATAAATATCTACAAGGCATTTAATAAATGTTGTATAACAACAATCACGAAAATAAAGGGATGTTTTATTATATATTGGTAGAATAAAAAAATAAAAAAGCAAGGGTTGTTTTTTTTTATAAAAAGCCTTATATAGACAAAGCGAATGTACGCGATATATCATCGTTTAACATGATTTATGAGTGTTAAACGCTTGACGAGTACAATATTTGAACGCGCGAGGTGTAATGATAGCAAAGTGAAAATTGTTCAAAAAAGCGCGATAAAAAAACACAGATTTTTCCATAAGAGAGAAGAAAGTCGACATTTTGTCGCTTGATTAATTGTCACAGAAGCACCGACACCGTGTGCCGGGGAGAGTGCACGGAATATTGTGCCGAAAACAAAAAAAAAGTGACATGTCAAAATCCAGGTCACAACTTCCGATACGTGTACGTACAAAATACACGGCGAAATTGTAGAATAGGTTCATGCGATTATGAAACTGTGGTATTGTGGCGAACAACTGTATTCAATTAACTAAGTACTGACCTAGAATCTAATTTAATATGGCCAAGTGTGACTGTAATCTAATGGTGTCTTTAGTTGAAACAAACAAAAAAAAATGTGACCGAACGACAGAAAATAACGCGATATACTAAACGAGCCTATTATTCTGCGACGCTAAACGAGATAAATTAGCACGTACGCGTTGCAAAACGAGGCGAAATGCGGCTATTCGTTAATTTATAATATTCTCGGGATATTTTTGGGATTTAGCTCTTTTTTACATTTTGGAGCCAAACAAAAAAGCACACGAAGGGGAAAACCTCAAATTAAACAGTATAAAAGGCGAATTTACTCCGAAAGGAGAACGAGGGCATCGTTTAAGTTAAGTCGGATCGAGGCAGGTAACCCACAGGTAGATTGAATAATTTGCACTGCATATGTTACCCACGTCAGATGGCTAGCGGAGAATAATACTCCTACCGCACATTCCACGTATATTCTTTTAAATTAAATCCTACATCCTGGGATAATCAAGTTTTTCTGATTTAAAATATGTTCTAAAATTTAGGTACTTAGAATCTAAATAATACTTTTTGTGACATAAACTAAAAAAAAAACACATGCACCAATGCATCTAGTAACAAACAAATGTGGAATCAAAAAAATGAAATATTTCGGACACATCATTCGGCGACCCAAGTATTTCCTTCTGTCGACCAGACTAGAGAGGAAAATAAAAGGCAATTGATGGTTAAGTAGAAATAAGCTGTTATGGGTGACTAACTTTTGCAGCTGGATCGGTTTAAGTGATCCAGAATAGCTCCGAGCACGAGGGACAGAATCCATTATTACAAAATTACAAATTATGTCTTAAATATTTTTGCCATAGATAAATTATCCATAATATTCTAAATATGTAGATTTTAAGCCCATGTGTACATTTTTGTTCAAACTAATTCAGTCAACACCCTCCTATACCGCTTCCTGATATAGAAGGGTAGTACTTCATTCTAGAACGCCGTTTTCTATTAAACGCAAATACTTTCAAGGTCAAATTATGTATTTCATAAATATGCAACATATTGACAACAAGATACAAATGAAAAATGTTTAATATATTGATGTCGTACAATTTACAAAATACAATTAAAAAACCGAACCCCAAATTTTGTATAGCTAGTCATTTATAGAGCGGGTTTTTATAGCGTGTTTCATATATCGGCGCTATAAGAGGGTTGACTCTAATAATATAGGTTAACATCAGTGTGCGCAAAATCCACGACATCTAGATGTTGTTTAATCGATCCGTGATGGCGGCTCGAAAACAACCGCGTCGTCCGAACAAGGTCTATTTGTAATGGTAAATATACCCCAAACATTTCAAGTCAAGATATTGAATAATTCCTATTTTTTTAAAAAAAAAATGGATTACTTTATGAATAAAGAAATAGTTATCACAAGAAATTTCACAATTCAATAGATATTTTGAATTTTTTAACCAATCCATATGACGCGCGTAAATGACAAGAACACTCGGCAATGTCCTGCCGCAGACTGATTACTCGCCGCATCGTACCGAATGCGACCGAGTAAAAGCAATGCCTCCGTCACAACATAAGCAAATACTCTTGTTTTTATTTATTTTTTCGCATCTGCGGACAATAAAGGTCAATGATTATTAGATAAATAAAAAAGTTTGTGATATGTAGGATTTATATTAAAAGAGTTATTTGAGAAAAATCAAAAACTTAGGGTCCCAAATAGATCCCATCGGCACGGCTAAGTTAAAAGCGAGCAACCAAATTTTTGTTTCACTAAATTCAAAGTAACATGCAATGTTGGCTCTACTTAAACAAGGATATGTACAAAATATGTTTCAAATGACTAATTAAACAGACGGTAAATATAAATAAAATATTTAAACATCATTATATATAAATTAAAATAAACCGAAATACGCCCAAAAATCATCTAGAGTTTACCGATTTTTTCATATTTATATCTGTAAACACAATAAAAAAGAGAAAAAAGAAAATGAGAACCGGTTACGTTACACACAAATAAAAGCTAAACAATGAAATGCCCGTAATACCGGCGAGAAATGCTTAACAATAATCTTTGTCGATGTCGTAATGTTAAAATGGTAATGAGTTCAGAATTTTCCTCCTCCGCTCGAGCAACAGTGGTTTAACTATATTTTTAAATGACATTTTTTAAAAGTTTTTTCCCCCAATTTTATTATATATATTTTAATAAAACAAATGACATTGCTCGGGTTCGTCTGTGTACTAATTTTTAAATTACCATGAATAATGTAGTTTCGATGAGAATCTGTCGGGGACGATGCCAGCGCAGTTGGTGACGCTAAAATGTAATACAGATAAAGGCAGGGCCCCGCTGTTGCTGGTGTGGGGCGCCGGCAAGAAGCCCCCGAGATGAGGGGCGCCGAGGCCGCCAGGGCCGCCCCAAGGTTGCGGCTCCTCCACACGGAGGCGGATCAATAAACCCCCTGGCCGAGCGAGGCCAACACCATAACGAGCCCCCCGCCCGCTGCCGTGGAGCCCCCGACACTCCAAAAGGACCGAGGAGACCGAGGAAACCCAAGCTCCTTATCACGTCGTCGCCCCCCGCCACACTAATTCAACGAAATACACAGAAAATCTAAAAAAGACGACCGAAAAGCTCTCAGGCGTTATGGATTCAAAAAAATAATTAAAAATAGAAAAAACATATTATATTGTCTGGCCAAGGTTTGCGATCCCCTCCGAGGTCGCGTTAGATCAAGGGTACCCCAAAACAACCTTCAATCGATCCCGGAGCCTTTACGAATTTATGTATTTTTTTCTACGTAAATTTTAACACATGTCATTGGCTCGTTGTGGGCAAAGTTTTTGAGCAAATTTTATGTACAACACGACAGAATTTATCCGAGTATAACGAATTATCCCGCGCTTGAATTATATGGGTACATTAACACGACCGGCCTTGATGGCTTAGTGGTTAGGAGTAGAGAGACTGTCTGACCAGTAGGACTTGATCCCGTGCACTAGCAATAATTATTGTTGCAATTAACTGCGAATTATAGTTAAATAATCTGATATGTAATAGAAACAACGCGGAATTTTTGAACATTTGCGGACTGAATAGGTCTAATTGTCACAATTGTTCGTGTTTATTAATTATTTTATATATTTGACAAAGGATGAATGACACGACATAAAAATTCCATAGCGCCACTCGCCCATATCAAGGTTCTATAAATATTTTAAAGATCCGAGGGTGACGGATTATAAAACCCACAATCACTCCCTGGTCAATATCATACAGAATTCCTAAAATTCGTAGATTTCGCCGGAAGGTTAACCCAGTGTTTACCAAACTTTTAGATCCGCAATTTTACACTTAAACTAGTCGTGCCGTCTATTTAAGACCCCAAGTTTTTGATTTTTCTCTAATAACTCTATTAATATAAATCCTACATGTCATAAACTTTTTGTATTTATCTAAAAATTGTCTAAAGATTATTTATTATAAATAATCATTGATCTTTATTGTTCGCAATTGCGATGTGTTTTTTCGTTCGCAACCGGTACGATGTCCCAAGTGCGAGTGAAACGTATACTAGTAACGAATGCTGCGAGAATTTGACGGTCGGTCTTCCGGCAACGTGTCCTCAGTCTGCGGCGGGACATCGCCGGGTGTGCATATCATTTATGTGTTGTATTGATTAGTAGTAATCCTAAATATCGACCAAATTTTGAAGATATAATTGAAGAATTTATCAATACCTTGACTTGAAGTGCTTGGGGTCTATTTTATATTATAAATAGACCCCCTTCGGACGACGCGGTTTTTTCGGAGCCGCCGCAACGGATCGATTATAAAAATGACCCCAAGAAAAATGGTTTAATTCAATTTTTCATAGAGTACTAACTTAATTTAGTCGCGGTTAACTGACATTATCATAATATATTGTTTGTTAGCTACAAGCTATGCCACTGCTTGGCACACTTCTCTGACATATTTTGACATTCTTAGCCATATTAGTTAATTGATAAATGTCGAAAAAGGTTTTACTTGGTTAAGTGTGTTCGGTGATTTTATAGAGCAGGATCTGTGCGACAGTCCCTGCTATAGTGCTTAAGGCCAGATCGCCGTTTTCTACAAAATGCTAAATTTTCAAGGTTAAATTACATATTTCGTAAATATGGAATACATTGCCGCACGAAACAAAGGTCAATGCTTTTGGTGGACAACAAAATATAAACCGCGAGCGTGAACGAACTAAAAAAAGGACAAGGCCATTAAAAATATGTTAAAATACAATTAAAATTCACTTTTTGTACGGTTGTCTAGGCTTCTATAGAGCGGATTTCTAGAGCGTAATTCCTATCTCGGCGCTATAAAAGGGTCGATTGTACATCCCAGGTTTAAGCGATTTTTAAAACCATTTCATGATTTTGTATGAGCTAAATGTCTTTTTTCCGCGATTTTCATTTACGCAGTTTGTCATGGAACATATTTACGGCGTGTATTATTTTCGGTTACAGTTTCCCGATCTCATTACAAGTGAATGCTATGATAATTCCATTTCTGCAGGGGGAAGCACCTTCCATTCGCATTCTTCCTTAATCTGACCTATCCATAAATTTGTTCGACTCCTTGCCCCCTCGAGAAGGTAACTACGTAATAAAATCCATGACAGAGGGCAGCATCGCTATCAGAACTACTGCGGTGCAAAAGGCAAATGGAAACCACTCTCTCAAGGAATCCTATGATAATAATTTTACAGCTGTTCAGCCACACTACTAAAACAGAGAACAATAAAATCAAAACTAACTAGTATTTAACACATAAATAAATAATAACTATGAAAGTTTTCCCCCATTGTGCGAGCCATAATATAGGATTAATGAAAACATTCAGAAGTTATTAGCCAACAAAAGAGAATAATATATAATCACCGGATCTAAACTAAGCCATGCTGGTGGAGCGTGCAAGATTCAAAACGCACTAAATCAGATACGTATGGAGGAAATTGTGGTTTTAAAAGTATTTAACAATGTCATTTATTGAGTCAATAACCTTATACGAGGTCTGATGAACGATAATACATTGAGAAAAATGGCCGATATGAATAAAAAAAATTGTGAACGTTCAAAGTCGAGCCATTTAATGCCGCGGATTGATTAAATTCGTATCGATTCTCCCCCTAAAATATTGCGTTACGCTTCTCAAAGACGACGAGATTACGCGAATATTAATTAAATCGAAAATACGTGAAAAGTTCAAAGCGAAATATTTACATTCAAAAGGTTATTTCGCCGAGTGTTTTTAATTATTGGCGACGATCTAAATATCAGTTTCCTTGCCATTTCCCTTGCGATTAATCTTCCTACACACAATATTAAATATATATATATATGTATGTACACATACACACACGTATGTGCGGCATTGAACGTTGCCAGCTAAATCGGAATTATATTAAACGGATGTAATAAATTACGTTGCCTGGAATGAATAAAATAAATAAATATTAAAACCAGATACCATATTTGTATGTGATTTGTCACATAAAATGGTATTTTAATACAGTGAGGTAATGTTTCATTGCGTATTGAAGACATGTTTGTGAATTTATTCCGAGTCCTAGTTATATCTATTATCCATTGCTGTAGTAATGTCGGAGGAATGTAATAATGTGTATATCTATTGCAGATGGCGAATATAGAGGTTTCATGTCGACGACCCGCGACGACGGAAGAGCAGACCCCTGGGCGGGCGACCCGCGACCGCCCGCGAAGGTTAAGGACTCGGACGGGTCCAGCTCAGAACAAGGAGAACATGATCAAAGTAACGAATGACTGGCCGGCCATCCCGTGTCGTTAATGTCCCGACGGCAATTTGTGTGCTGCGGCAACCGTGTTGTCGGCCGAGGCGGGTCCGATAACGCCACGCCGTTGATCATATAAAAGAACAAAAAAATAAACAACAATAACTAAGCCCGTGCTATAATAATCCAGAAATGCAGAGTTTACTTCCACGTTCCCGAGCCATGATATATGATACCTAAACGGCATGTGAATTTTTTAGATTACGATTTGTTAATCGACCAAGATTACATGCATAAATATTATCAATGCAGATTCTGTGCTAATGAAATCCATTTTGTAATTACACGAACACGGCCGTTAACGATTAACGTTCCCATTTTATGATACTTATACTACGTATTTTTATATATACAAGATTAGTAATTAGAAGCAATCAATTTAATATATAATAAATCGGGGCGTAGTCGTCGCTTGATGTCGATTAACGAGGCGGAATCGTCGGCGCCGAATTGTCGTTTCACCAATAACATTAATATTTTTATTAAGTAACACCAAAGAAATCACCGATATGGGTATATATAATACTGTGTTTATCTATATAGGTGTGTGTGTGTGGTCGCTCGCTACTTGTCACTCGTGATCGTTATAAGCAGTTAACGCCTTAGAGAGAACAAACGAATACCGGACAAACCCTCCTACTTACGCACGGACACCAGTCGAGAGGGTAAAATCCGATACCAACATGGTAGAAGATGTACGTCCAATGCCAGCAATGGCCAAGAGAGGGAAACTCTTTACAAAAAAACCGCATACCAAGACGGCTCGGGTCCCCGCGTCACATGTGAGACTCACGTTCCTTTGGCCTCAACTACCATGCGAGAGTCTGGTAAGGTGTATGCCCTCAGCGAGTGATAGCCTTGTGACTGGCAAATGATGATGATGATGATATTAGGGCAAGGGTTTTTAAGCAAAAAAAATCTACCATGTTTTTTAAATAATTTATTTAAAAAAATGTCTTTTATTGAATAGGATATCAGATCAAACTCTATAGATGTTTCTTATTCATTTTACAAATGATTTTTTTTTATATACGTAAAATAAAATGAATGAGAATAGAACTGAGATTCGACCAAAAATGGTCAGAGTGGAAAGTTAATATTAAAAAATAAATATTATAAGTAATCATTGACCTTTATTATCTACAATTGCGATAAAAAAAATAAAAAAAACACAATATTCGCTTCTGTTGCCAGGTTTGGTAGCCAATGTTTTGCTCGCACGCATCCAGTACGATGTGTCAAGAGCGACTGAAACGTATACTAGTGACACGTGCCGCGAGAATTTGGCGTTTGGTTTAACGGCGGCATGTCCTCAGTCTGCGGCGGGATATCGTCGGATGTGCGTCTCATTTACGCGTCATATTAATTACTAGAAAAATCCAAAACATCGACCAAATTTTGAAGCATATGAATAACTATAATTATTCTTAGAAAAATATCATCAATATTTTAACTTGAAATGCTTGGGTCTATTTTCCATTATAAATAGACCCCAATGGTTGGTTTTAACCCGCCATGACAGATCGGTTAATACGTTTTTGATTGCATATTTTTTATACGAGGTTTATTTTGTTAATATTGAGATACATTGAGTTTATTATTTAGTGTTTATATTATCATAAGTTTTTTACAACGTTTTTAAATTGGTAACTGGCCCGTTGTTTGAAAAAATGTTTCTCATCCCTGCATTAGGGTGTTACAAGAAAATCGACGCTTCATATTACAGACAACATATTTTAAAAAAAGTATCTTAGACTTCTTTTGTTATCAATATTTAGCCGATCCCCATTTCTGGTCAAGAAGTCCATTAAGATCCATTAATTGATGGTATATTGTGGGATTTTAGTCAATTTTCCAATTAAAAACGGGATGTTTTTGGGATCTTTTATGCATAATTATTTGTAATATGTGGCAAATGTTTTTCGATTGGGTTAATATTTAAAGATTGTTCAGGCCAATGCATAATAATATATGGAGACTTTGATTGTTTTTCCAAGTAGTTGTTTTACGGTAATCCGATAACTGTTTATATAAAATATAGAAATTATGGCGAAACGACAATTCAACGCAGACCTAACGACCTTATATGTTTCTCATAACTCATAAATAGTAAAAAATGAAACATATTTAATTAAATTGTAATTTTTCGCTGTCACCATCGGCACACTAGTGATTTTGCTGGAGCTTGAGTGGTTGACAGCTTTTGGAAAAAAACATAAACAACGGAAAAATGTAAAAAAAATAATATATAAAAATAAAATAATAGGATTAACCATTATAAGAAATAAAAAAATAGAAATAAAATAAATGAAGACTAATGAATCAAGTGTAACCAGACATAGAGGCAAAGTTTCGAAGTCGTAATTATTATAATAAAATTAAAGGAAAAGAATAAACAAGAGATAAAAGGAGAGCCAAGCTTCAGGTTGTTAAGAAATTTAAGTTTTTAAATTATTTGAAGCTAAGTTGGAAATGATTTTAACTAAATTGGGCAAAAGAGGCAAAATTATTATTTGTGTTATCTTCTTTTCAATTTTTTTTGGAAGGAAGATAACCCAAATAATAGATAAAGGAAATATAATAGTTTTTGGTAGTGGAATTCTATAATAGGATTGGGAGGATATAGTTTTATAGTTAGAGAGAGAGGAAATGGATGAGTTTATGTTTAAAAAAATAATGAAGGTTATCGTAAAAAGGAGTGGCATATTTTTTAATAAGGTCATTAAGAGGGAGAACTTTAATGTCTTTGTTTAATTTACGAGGGCTTGAACAGCATTTTCTCACTCATGATCCTAAACTTAAACCTAGAAACGAGCTTTAAAACTCCGAAGGGTCCTTCAGATTTGTATAGCTGGATGTCAAGAAATGTAAAAACATCTCGTGAAACAAATAAACATGAAAGTGGACAACAGATTTCCTAATAAAAAAATCAACAATATAGGTCGTATAAAAAAAAGCTTCAGTAAATTCAAACAAAGAGGTTCCCAGACGGGGAGAATTCCCCCCTGTGGGGGGGGGGAAATATTTGAGTTCCAAGGGGTGAATATCTAAAAGAGTTTTTATTTTGTTCTCTTGAAACAATTACAAAGGCCACAGAAGTTTTAGAAAAACTTTCAAATTTCTTTGAATCAGAAAATCTTTTATGGACTAATGTGGGTGTTGTATTGTTGATGCACTAGCTATGCTAGGAAGAAAATCGGGTTTACAAGCTTGTGGAAAAGCGCGAGCCCAAAAGTCAATGAAAAAAAGGAGGACTTTCTAACTCGCAACTTTTCAAGTAATTATGTATTGACAAAAATTTAGGCAATGATCTAATCTAATCTTTTCCATGCAAATGTTCGATGCCTTTCAATAGGAAAAGTAACTGAGCGAATACTTGAGATTGGAGATCAATTTTTTTTTTGATTTTCCAGGGAACTTCTTTTTCCTGTTGGACTTCTTAGCTTGGCTAACTAATAAGGAATGGATTTTGCGCCCTGTCGATTTAGTGGACATTTTTGGGTAGTTGAATAGACAGAATCTTTAGACGCAAATACAAATATATAATTTACAGATGTCCGAGGTCTACGAGCTTTTCGCATATTTCTTACATTCTTGTCAACATATATTTGCGAGTCTAGAACATTTGAGATCAATCTATCGGCGTTATTTCTGGAACTAAGTCAAAGAGGTTTTTTTTGCAATTATGGAAATGTTATTGCCCTTGATTGTAATAGATTCTTCATCTGTGCAAACTTATCTACGGATTTTTTTGGGTCATCAAGCACTGTTCGTATCTTCAATCTTTGTTTTCTATTAAAGAGTCAAGGTCTACCCTTTCAGAAATGCAAATGATTATTTATTCTAATTGTACAAAGGTACTGGCTACCGAAAACAACTGTCCAGAGGTCTGTAATATTGGAGTGGGAGGCACCAGAGGTGCCTTTGAGAGTTTTTTTTCTGATACTCTAGTGTGTGTTTTGCATTAAGGAAGCTGATGCTAATTTAATAATAAAATATTTTATGAAGTGTGATTAAACATTTTGATGACAGTCCATTGTTCATTGTTCGCGTTCATAAATCATCTTTAATCGCGTCATTGATTTGATTCTAGCCTTAGAGACAAACTGTCCACAACAATGGGCATCAATAGAATATCTCACAAGTACATACGAGAAGGTGGTGCCACTGAACCGCTACCCGAATCCGAAAGAAGAGCCGCCGAAGAGCGATCGAACCAGATCCACCAAGACGTAGACGGCAAGAGATTATTAATCAAAAATCTAAAAATCGCTCTAGAACGATTGGATATTACAGAGTATGTCGTCACATAATAACATATCAATTATTCATTCGTATATAATAATTATGTAATTATTTCAGCAATATAGACATAAGAATAAAGCAGGCGGAGCTGGAATACCAATTGGGACGCGAGGAGCTGGAGCTCTTAACGCTGTTGGAGCAGAGCAGAGCTCTGCAGTTGCTGATCGAACAGGATGATTATGCCAAAACGAAACAAGACCAGCAAACGATCTACAGGTACGCATAATTAATATTACAGATTGATTCGGTCCAAGTTGGGATTGTAATTAGCGATATCCGCCATGATACATCATCAATCAGCCGACACCTCTTCCATTGTCGGCCGGTCACGGTGTTTGGTGAGCGATCTTGGGCCGCGGCGATGGTATTCCCTTTAGCACGTGGGGGGCAGCAAAAACTTGCCGGTCAAACCACTTGAATTATTTATTGCACACCGGCACAGCATCCTTCGCGGTGCGTTCCGCATACAGATACGTCCGATTCGTGAACGGCTTACGGTAACAAATTTCAATTACAGTAACACGAAGGAGGCTCGCATGCGCCGGGTCATCTATTCCATACTATTTCAAGATCCGTATCAAATTGGGGTGCGGACCCGCCGACGCGCTAGATGCTCCGCTGATACTGACAAACACAATGGATCGATTGAGTTTAATATTTTGACAAAGACCTGGTTTGATGGGAGGCTCTAGGAAGCGGCGATGATGCTCTGTGGTCATCTGGCCGAGTACAAGATCTGACCACGCCTAATCTTAGTTAGCTTTGATAGGTACAATGCTAAAACCCCGTCAAACGACATTATGTGTCGAGAGATATCAACCATCATCTACGTCGTGTATATTTAATGGCTTTCTTTTTATAATATCATAAAACAGTGAAACAATACACTAGATGATATATTTCCTTGATATTTTGCAATATGTACAAGATTTGTTAAAAAAAATACGATTAGAGTCATATTAGAGGCCACCTTGATTGTTTGCCGTCAAAAAGATTTCAAAAGTTTTGGTTTCTTATCAATTTTTTTCTAACATTGAGGAGATAAAGACAGAATGGCTGGAGCTAAACGCCATAGTGCCACACAAATATATGATGTATCTGATGAGGACTACAGTCAATTCTCCTATAACGAAGAAATCGGGACCACGTTATAGAAGTTCGCGTTATAGAAGCCAAGGCACTCGTGCACAATTTGGGAAAAAGGCTTTTGAATTTTATTATTTTCGCATATTTTAAATGAACTCGTTATATTTTTAGTTTGTTCACTCGCATATGTTTTAAAATTTACGTTCTAGGAGGGAGTGCTTTAGGAGAAATGTAATAATAGGAGGGTTTAAGACGATAAAAATAAAATGATTAAACCTCTTATATGATTAAATGTTATGGAAAGCAATAAGATAGTTAGTTGACACGAGAGACTGAACAAATCAGAGATCTGTGGCAGTTCTTAAAACAATTGGAGAGGACTAAGAGAGAATAGAACAGTTGATAACTCGTACTCCTCAATATATCCCCAATTTTCATTATGCAAATAATCTCTAGTATAAATATTAGGGGTACGCTATCTTTAAAATAGTCTCTTTCACTCGGTTAGGCAGTAAGGACGTGTTATACGGTTCTCTTGTGTAGCGGCTATCTGCTCGTGGCCTTTAGACAAAAACGGTTTCTTTATCCCTCTGAGGACAATGAGAGAGACGTGTTCATTGGAACAGCATCTGCGGATCTATATACTTTTTCAATATCATTTGAAAAAGAAAGCGACAAAGGATACGAAGGATATTTGCGAGATTTACGGTGACATATTGGATGTTAGGAAATGCCAACGATGGTTCAAAAAATTAAAATCTGGTAATTTGTGTTTGGAAAACGAGCCACGAAGAGGACGACCCGTCCAGGCGGATGAAGCAGCCGTGAATTCTGCGATCGAAGACGACCCGATGCTGACCATTGAAAAATTATCGGAAAAGGCCGGTACGTCCTGGTCTAGTACTCAGAGGATCTTAAAGAAGTTGGGAAAGATTCAAAAACAAGATGTTTGGGTCCCAAACGCATTCAAGCGCGACCTCATGTTGCGAAATTGACGTGTGAATAAATTCAGGATCTTGGATGGGTCACCCTGTTGCATACTCGCCGTATCTCGCACCATCTGATTTTTACTTATTTCGTTCTATGGAACATTTTCTAAGAGATCGAAATTTCCATTCATTAGAAGAGGTGAATACAGCCCTTTCGAACTATTTTCAGTCAAAACCCGCAGAGTTTTACAAGAAGGGCATGTATGATTTGAAAGAAAGGTGGCTGAAGGTTATAGATAATATGGGGAATTATTTTATATTAGAAAAGTTAATAAAGTATAAGAAAAATTGTTTTGAATTTCATTGAAAAAAAACGACATTACTTATAGGTACCCCTAATATAATATTAAGACTAGGCTAACATAGATTGGAGCATGCTTTAAGGTCATAATCGTATGGTGATGAATGATGATATCATTAAACTCGCAGGAATAAGTTAGAAGATGTATGTCAACGATTTAACTTTGGGATGAGCTCTGCATGGTCTTGCTGAAGATTATCGACCGCCAAAATATCACAAGGAACGGTAGCTTTTGGACAACGTTAAAAGACGTATAATTGAAGCGTCAAGTTCTGCAGATCATTTTAAAGGGATAAGAAGAAGATAATTGGAGGTTAAGTACAAAGAATCTGTTGCAACATTCACCCCTAGAATCGATCCAGCTCGCGAGGGATTGGGAATAATAAACGGAGGTCAGTAGATTACCACAAAATAGATCAGTAGATCATCTTTGAAAACGTATAAGGCTCACGAAGAAAAAGAGTGGTAAGATTAATGATGTATTTAAGATCAGATGCCTGATTTTACGCATTGAAGGCTTTGAATGTAGTTTAAAGAAGTTGAAACTGATAATTCAAAGCTGCGCGAATCAAACGGTTCTGTTTTTAAAATGTCCTACTAGATATTAGTGAACAACGTGGGAAGACTGACGGTGATTGCGTTAAGAAAAATGAAGGGAGAATTATGTCGAAGAAGTATGGATTATGGGTTAGTTGAAGAAAAACGTGGAAAAAGGAGTACATTGTATCCATTGTTATATTGTATATGATGCGATTTAAATTCATATTTGCAGACTGACTAATTGCGGATTGCAACAATTATTAACATCTGACTGAGCACGGAGATTTGAAACCACTTCCGTTTGGTCGTCCGTCTCTTTTTATGATTGCATTGTTAACATTTATAAAAACTAGAAAATAAACATAAAGGGAAATTGCATTATTGCGAAATTTCTAATTCATGAATTATTATTTTAAATTGATTTACATGTTTTTTCAGTTGCATCAATGAGTCGGACGTGGTGACCCTGCACGCAGTCCAGGTCGAATACGATCCCAAAAGTCCGCAATTCGGAGCAGGTCCTCGACAGCGACTGCCCGGTCTATGGCTGGAATGGGCCTTAGACCACACTGGAATGTGCAAAGGCGACAGGTGAGGTCCATTAAATACTAGATATACCGAATAAACGTCAGCAAACGTTCGAGCAAACCTTCAATTCGCGAATTTTACTAAGAAGGTCTACCGTTTACGGCCGTTTTCCCGTTTATTACTAGAAATTCGCATATGCCATAATTAATTGTGTTGTTATCGCGGGGCGCTAGGCCATTTTCACATACTCCACACCTATTAAACAGTTCCCATACAAACATTAAAACCGAAGAACGCAAAGATGGAATGATTCCATTCATTTCAATTGTGCTCGCCGGCTACCACGTAGTGTTCAACACGAGACAACAATGTTCGCTTAATTTGTATCTGTCGTGTGTATGAATATTAAATCAGCCGACGAAGAGGTAAAGCCATCGTCGGCAATTAATTCATGCTCTCGCAGATATGCCAAGTGTATTATAACTCATTGAAATTGCTACACTGGGACGTTCAAGAGTGATTGATTTATGGTTGAAGATGAGGTGAGGATCTGTCTATCGATTTGTAGTTGAAGGGTCATATCTCGCCGTTAACTATAGCTACGTGTTGCATCTTATATGAACTAATTATTAATGAGATTTTAGAACTTCTGATATAATCTGGTCAGACCGGCGTGTGGGACGTCCTTCCTCTTCTCATTCCCTCTACGTTTCTGACCACTTTTAGCTTCTTTAGGGTCTTGTCCTTTTATTTTATCTTATTTAGATATTATTTAGCTAATAAAATTAAATAGTTTTAAAATTAGACTAATCACTCCTATTAGACATACTAATGATGGATCGATTTAAATAAACAAATAACGCTCAGCGCATATTAGACTGCTGAATAGTCTTTAATATTAATATTAAATATTTAATATCAACGATAGGGAAACGGCATCTAGAAGTCAACCACTGCGGCAACGTAATGGTCAGGGTCAAGAAGCGCTGAAGTAGGAGTAGCGGCTTGGTCTGTAGCGTGACCCATCCTATAAAATGACAAAATGCATTGAATGTCTCAGGACAGGGACATGTAAGTCCAACCGCTCAACAATACTGCTTGGTCTGGAAGAAACTGCCAATCCTTCTGATGACAGAAGACAATTCCGTATATAAAATGAGGCGACGAAAACCACGACAGAAAACTCTGGTTCTCCAGGTTGAGGTTTGGGCGTGTGGTTGACTGCCACACTTTTTAAACCCAGACTGCTCCAATGACGATCTGAATTTACTAAGAAGGAACACGATCAGAGTGGCTAGACTTCGGCGGACCGGTCACGCCTCAAGGATGCAAGACAGTCAGCCATTGAAAAGGATTATGGTTAAAAGGCTTTTCTGTCCCCGGAGGAAAGGAAGACCAAGGATGAGGTTATTGGACTGCATGGAAGATGAAGCCACGTGATTTCAGACCGGATAAAATGGAGAAGGGTGTTGGTTGAGGCCAGGGTTCTACAATAGGGCTTTCGCGCCTATGATGATGGAGAACTAAATATGATTCAGTTAATAGTATTAAATATATAAACAGTTAGTTAACCCTTGAAATAGTTAATAGTTCTCAAGTGTTAACTTGAACGAACTGAAGACTTAGAGAGCTGAAGAAGTCGCAGTTAAACAATAAAATGAATGAATATTCTTAGGGTTTCTAGGTCCTAGTGCTGATAAATGTGCTTAGCAAAATAAATAATCATCAAAATCAATGGAGGGACACCATTCAGCAAAGTGTAGATAGTATAGCGAGAAGAATTCTCTTCTTCTTTTTCTGCTTCTTCTTCACGTGTCCGTTTTCGGATGTAGGCGTTCTATCGATCTTTGTCTTTCACCAAATATGTGTCTATTTTTTGTGAGCTGGAACACTTCAGGAGCTTCCAACCCAGTTCAGTTGCGAATATCGCGGAGCCACGATGGCTTCTTTATTCCCAACCACCGCTTACCTTCCACTTTTTCCTACAAGAAGAAGTCTGCAGAAGGCGATAATTTAGTCCACGAATGATATGTACATAGTATTCAATTATATCATTTATTAATTACGATGTATAGAAGTCTTGTGAAGAAGTAGTAGGACTGATGTATGAAGTTCTTGACACGTTTCGTTCATGGAATCTTTAACATTCTTCAGTAGCACCAAATTTCAAATACAACCCACAAATTCTCTAGAGTAGGAAATAGAGAAATCTACCATAAATATATGAGAAAAGAGGAAGGAGAAGAATAAGAATTAGAGTCTGTAGGCATCTTAAAGGTCAATCTTCGTCTGCTTCTTGCTCGATCTCTACGTCGATGCTTCGATTCTTATTTTGATAAATCCTTTTCTAAAGATGATGTTTATTTGGGGCTTTAACCTCAAGTGGTTTTGTTCTCGATGTTAATTTTTTTAGGTTAATCTTTCTAAGTTTTTCACCTTTGGTGCCTTGAGATCTTCTAGTGCGTCATTTTCAAGATCGACCTCTTAGTCTCTTGTAGTAGTTCGCCGGGTATCTGATTAAGTACTTTGCTGTCAAGAAGAATTATGGATTTGTATGGTAGTATTTTGTAGCGTTGACAATATAATCTAGCTCTAGGGGCGGGAACGTTTGTGTCCGTGCTAATGATTCGGCGTGCAGGCGTCATACAAATCCAATTTTTATTTAGATATTTCTTCGACATTGCTTTTCACTGCCGATAATTAGATTCAAATTGCATCCATATCCGAGGCCAGATCGGGTGTGCAATGTCAAAAGTCGTGAGTAAAAAAAATGCAAACGACTTTCTTCGTTCGATAACAATACTTCCACCGGGTTGATGGATGCCCCCCGTTTCCGGCGCATGCAGTGTTTTCACACAAACAGTAATTTACCGCGCAGATGCGAGATAAGATGGAGATCGGAGGCTTAAATTTTCACATAAAATCTACATTGAATTCATAAATACATGGAAAATTATTGAGACGGCGAAGAAAAAGAAACAACGCTCGCGGCGCGATGTATACGATCCCTTTGTTTACGTCGACAATGTAGGTTACCTAAACACCTACTAATTATACTGTTTTAGAACGGCTATCTGTATGCAAATTTCGATTTAAATCAATCGGTTGAGCATTCAAATCGGGCGGTGTTGCCAGCGCGCGCCGAATCGCATTCTCAGCCAGGTCACCTGGCAAATGTGTCGACGTAATTTCACAACGAATCAATCAAAATTGCATCATTTGACACTGAAATTCTGGAAATATCAAAGACAATGGCACAACTCTGTTTTTATGGCGCCAATTTTCCGTTTCCACGTTACTACACGCAAAAATTTGTTTCCAACATTGAACATCGGTCATGGGATAATTGCATAATTATGAGTGATAAAGCGTGATTCATACAGTTATATTTGATGAATCATCCATTAGATGTTATTACCGAAAATTCGTCAACACGATTTGTTTTTGACAAGGTCATACAATCAGCAATAACTGCTATTTTATTCGCATAATAAATAACGAACACGTTTATTGTCTCTGATGTTACCCGGAGAGAGTTAACGCGTTAATTAAACGCAACTATTGAGCCGTGTGAATAGCTCGACTTCAGGAAGTAGCTACAGCATTATATAGAATCTTCTTGATGCTCATTCAATTGAAGAAAATTCTATAAATATTTAATGTGTTATATATATTTTTTTTATATAACACACCAGTCAATTATGTCACAAATTGCGATAACAAATTGCATTATGCAAAAATTATTATGTATATTCATATAAGTGGGATCGGAAAAGAATTGCAATATCTTTAAAAAATAATGTACATCTCTTACAATTGCATCATGGTTCTTAATCTAAAAGTGTCGATGGGGGTCTATTTGGGACCCCATTTTTTTCTTGAATAACTCTTTTAACACACAAGGACCCGGTCCCGCGTTAGTGCGGAAATTTTCGTAAACGGTAAACACCCGCTCCCGCACTAGCGCGAGTTCACACGAAACGTGCTATCTAATGCGCTACAAAAGGCTTTCTTTTGAAGTTTTACGACCGGACACAGTTTCATTCATTGCTCTGCATGCATCATTTATTACAAAGCTAAAATTACCTACATACTACATAAAGATATTTGTTTTTTATCGTCTAAAATACAATAAATCATCATTTTCACAGCTCGAAAATTTTATTTCTTATCTAAATATTCTAATAATCTGGTACAGTGTACTATACATTATAATACTTCTTTTTGACCAAATTATCTCAATGGGAAAAGTTATTAGGCATTTTTTACAGAGCCGCAAAATCGCAAGATCGATAAAAGATACGGGTTTAGGTGTAAGTTTCGCCTGAAAACAGCGGGTGCTTGAGTGTAAATATAAATCCTACGTGTCCCAAACTTTTTGCATATGTCTAAAAAAGTCTAATGAATAAATAATCAATCGCCTCTAGTCCGCAATTGCGAAAAAATAATAACAACAACAATATTGTTTTCCAATGGCACGGGTGCATTGTTTTTTATCTCTCCGTACCGGATATGAGCGAGAAAAAACACATCCGCGTCATATTAATTACAAGAAAATTCAAATTTAATCGATATTTTGGATTTTTCTACTAATATATATCACGAATTATTATTTTTATTCATAGAATAATCAATTTTTTAAATTGTCAAAGTATTGTCAAAGAATTTACTAATTCTTGACTTTTGAGGTCTATTTTGTATGAAAATAGACCCCAAAAATTTCATCGGAGATGAAAAGATTTCATGGAGACCCGAATCTAGCGACTTCCAGAATGATTTCTAAATTATATGATGAATAAATTATAGAAACAAATTACTAAATCTCTCTAGTGATGAGTTTCTTTCCATGATCCTCTATAAATCCTGTTCTTTCAACCATTCAATAAATACGTTGAAAATTGCCCAGACAATAACAAATCTTGATTGCCATTTCTGATCTCAGAAATTTAATTTTTCTTAAAAAATCTTTATTTATTCATCATTGTTATCCTAGCCGTGCCGATGGGGTCTATTGGGGAGCCATAATATTTTTTTTAATATAAATCCTACATATCACAAAACTTTTGATATGTGTCTAAAAAATAATTATTATAAATAATTATTGACCTTTATTGTTCGCAATTGCGTAAAAAATTGTTTTTTCTCGTTCGCATTCGGTACTATGTGCCAAGTGCGAGTGAAAGGTAAAAATTAAGATGTAGTAGAAATTGTATGCAAATTTCAAATGATTTTTGTTGTTTTGTTCATACAAATATCCCTGACGTATTTTGACATTGGTAGCCATATTGAATGTTTACTTTATCGTTGTCTATAAAAATGGTTTCAAGCGTTTTGTAGCCGTGGCGATAGATTACTGGGGACCCCAAGTTTTTGATATTTCTCGAATAACTTTTTTAATCTAAACCCCACATGTCACAAACTTTTTGTATTTGATTAAAAAGATCTAGAGAATAAATATAATAAATAATCATTGTATTTTATTATCTGCAATTGCGAAAAATAAAAAAATAAAGATAACTATATACGCTGCTGTTGCCATACGCGCGATGTTTTTACTCCCTTGCATCCGGCACAATGTGCTGTGCGAGTAACACGTGCTGGTAGAGCGTTGTCACTTACGCGTAATATTGATTAGTTAAAAAATCCAAAATATCGACGAAATTATGACAAAAACATAAACATTGACTCTTCAATGTTGCTAAAACGTTGTTTTTTCAATTGTTTTTCATGTTTTGGAGTAGAAAGAAGTAGCGAATACCGGTATTTTATTTTTTTCGCACGTAAAACAATAAAAGGAGCATCTAATACGACTGTAAATATCAAGATAGTAAAGGACAAGTGTATCCATATTAGTTTCTACTTTCTTCTTCTTCATTAGATGCATTTAAAAAATAATATTGCACGTTTTATATCACAAAAATAGAAATGACATCTGCGTAGCAATTAACCATAAATTTCGGCAATGGCTTTAGTGGCCTTTCTAGCCATTAAGCCTCAATAAAAAAAGCAGTATAAACATCTAATGTATTTTTCGTCAGTTTTAAAACTGGGTATCTCACACTTCACAATAAAATAAAATTTATTGCACACACATAATGTTAAACATGGTTTCTACAATACAAAAAAATACAGTGGTATTTTTTTGCCGTATTTTTAACACACACATGCTGACCATCGATTAAATAAATGCGCGATTTCTTTCTGGCCCCCCTAATATATTTCTTCTCAAGTTCATTTAACGCATACGAATGCATTTCACAATGGCAGGATGTAAAATTCTGTAAGCAGTTGTTGTTTTTTTTTTTTTGCTTTGGAACAAATTAAAGTTGGTCAGAAAAACCGGAACTCTGCATGAGCTAGCAGACCATTAAAAAAGTTGTTATATTGTTCGCCGGTATGATACAAAATTATACATTCGCATTTTTTTATATGAAATTTTATATGTAGGTGCTAAATATTAATCAGCGCTGATTACTCACGATGCGGTTATTGTTTTCAGATTGCTGGAAGTCAACGGAAGACTCGTGTTGTCGAAGAGCAAGGAGGACATGATGCGTCTGCTGAGCATATCGCCGTCGCCCGCACAATTAGTCGTAATGAGGAGCAGAACCTCCAATGAATATATTAATTTTGATATTCAAAAAAATATTTCTAACTCGCAGACGTTAGCTCAGGTTAATTGAAAATGATTTATAAATTAATAGCGCTATGATTTATTAATATATTTATGTTAAATTGACAGGTTGGCACATTGCGTGCCGAGTTAGATGCGTTGAGAGAGCAAGCCGAAGAAGTGAGAAGAACAAAAGACGGTCTGCGCAGTGATAATCAAAGATTAACGCACAGAATCAGTTATTTGGAAGAACAAGTCGCTGATTTACTCGACAGGAATAAATCAAACGATTCGGATGTATGCACATATTTTATATATATATATATATATATATATATATATATATATATATATATATAAAATGGAACCTCGATTTATCAATTTTTTAAAGGGATATCTTCAGATGGTGATGGCCTCTTCTAATTTTTTCCACTTTCCGGTCAAGGGTTGTTCTCTTTCAGACGGTCCTCGCAAGTTTGGTTATGTCGTCGCTCTATTTCATCGGAAGGGGGTGACCCAATTTTCGTGGACATGTCCGCGGCCTACAGTCCATGACTTTCCGGTTCCATCGTCCGTCTTCCCTGCGGGCCACATGGCCAACCCACTGCCACAGTCGAGCGATTCTAGTGGTAATGTGAGTCACTTTAATTGTCTTGCGGATCGTTTCGTTGCGGATTCGATCGACCACCCTCTGAGTCACTGTGGACTAGTCCCCTCCGTAAATGCCTCGTCGCCGTAAGTTATTACCGGGAGAATTTAATTGGCCTTCTAACCACGAGGCAGGTCTTTGCTACCTGGAGGACACTACGCGATCTCCAGCAGAGACACGTGACAACCCAGATGTCAGGAATGTGACGGTCGTCCTCCAGTTTGTCTTGGCTCTTCGAATACGGGGCCCGGGAGTGGAGCTGTCAACGCGCGGATTGTAACAATAATAATCAGACGAGGCTAGGGCCAATTTCTTATTTTATTTAAGATCTGATCGGGTGCTACGGACACCTCCTGTAACACACACGTCACCGTATTGTCCTGATTAACGGCCTGGCTTCTCATTATTATTTATTTATTTATTTAAGTGGCCTAATAACCCTGAGGCGGGACTTTGCCATCTGTAGGAAACCTCTGACTCAACCATGATGTCAGGATTGTGACGGTCGTCCTCCAGGTTGTCTTGGCTCTTCGAATACGGATCAGGTCGCCAGCCATAAGCCCGGGAGCCGAGCTATCAACGCGCGGATTGTAACAATAATAATCAGACGGGACTAGGGCCAATTGGCCTGGATAGCGGGTTGGCTCCTCATAGTACCGTAAAATCTACGAAACCATGATTGTGCCCAACCGCCATCGCCGCCACGTCTGATGCCGACAAGTAACAACACTTGACTTAAGAGAATACACTGCTTAAATAGCTTAGTTTTTAGGCATTGGGGGTTTTAGATTTGAGTATACGTTTTAGTGACAGGAGAGGTGGGATTTCTCCTTCAAAGGGTTGAGATCGTAGCTGCTTCTTCCCAGATAGTCAATTTCTGACTAGTCACGGTAATTTCAAGGTTAAGTTTAGTCTAGTCGCATCTTGGCAATGTTTGTGTGGATTCGTCTATCAGGATTGCAGTCACGTTCTGTGGTCCTGTCCTCACCTGGACGTCGCGCGTCACGACCTAATACATGCTGTCCGATGCGACATTTCCTCTACAGGGCCCAATCGGACACATGAACCTGGTCAGCAATGTAAATTGCTACAGGGCATTTGCCCGCTTTGCATCGACCTTAAAGTTAATGCAAGGCTACTTTCCCTCTCCCTATTCTGCTTTCTTAAGGATTTTTTTATTTTTAAAATTACGCGTTTCAAGAAAAAACTGTTTTTGTTACACCGTTTGAACAGTGCCCAAGCTGGTATACACGATGTGGGTGGCAAGAGATGGAACTGTGTCTGAAACAGCTTCATTCTGGGTACAAAGGTTTCCAAAACACTCCCCAACCCAGTTGTATTCTACTGTCGTACTTCTTATTTAAGTTATATCGTCAAAGTCGAATAGTCTGTGCGGGGTAAACATACTCTTGTACTTCCTCCAAAGCAGTGGTTCTTAAACTTGTTGGAGGTACTGAACCCCACTAGTTTCATATGGGCGTTCACACCGAACTCTTATATCATACGTCGTATCATTTTTCATAATATCGTACAATAAGTCAGTTGTGTGTTTTGACCTCCCTCCGCCGAACCCAGGAGACCGACTCACCGAACCCCAGGGGCTCGATCGAACCCAGGCTAAGAACCACTGCTCTAAAGTGATCCTTTCGACTGAAATCGATTTATGGACTACTTTATTAATTATTCTATTTAATTCATTTTTAAACCGATTGATAGAGATCTATCAGCATTTTTTCTAAAGCATCCCGTGCCTTCGCCATAAAGACTATGCCATCTGAAAAACTGAGGTGCCTAATATATTCTACATTTATATTAATGCCCTGTCTTTTCAAATAGAGAAGTTCAAATATATATTATATCTTTGGAGAGATTCCTGCATAGCTCAGGTTTCGATTGGGTCGAAGGCCTTTTTGTAGTCCTCATATGCTAGACTTGTTATATTCTGATTTTTGTATTATTTGTCCGAGGATATAAATATGATCTATACTGCTCTGGTAGTTGTAATTGATCTAGATTTGTCTGTAATTTTTCAAGAGTTGCCTTTTTTGAAGAAAGGCGTAACTGGACGTCTGGTCCATGCTGCTGGAGTTATTCCTGTTTCGATTATCAGATTTTTGTAATACTTTTAATAGGGAATTTCCTCCAGCTCTGCAGTAATTTCATCTTTTCAGGGACTTTTTTCCATTTCTTTTTTATTGTTTCAAGCCCATTACATTTCGAAGTGTAATTTGTCGTTTGTCTCATCCGTGGACTAGTAGGATGATGGCGTATATCCAGCTGTAGAACTTCTCTGCCTCTTCTAAAATTTTCGATCTATTTGAAGTAATGTGTTCTTCAGTGTAGTGAAAACGATAAAAATAGGAATCTTTTTTTATAAACCAGACCATATCGATCTATATTTATTTTATTGATATATGAAACAATTAAATTACTTTTATAGCGGTAATTTGACAAGCCTTTCATCTAATCTTTGATAACTCAATAATGTATAAAAATCGATAAATCGAGGTTCCACTGTAATTTATTATTAAAATTGTAATATTTAAACATTTTATTATTTTAGATAAGCAATTCGCCTTCTCACAAAGTGATGACATCAACCGTCAAAACTCAAAGAAATGTTACAAACATCAGCATAACATCAGAGCCAAATCCCAAAGTTATTCAATCAAAATCGGACGTACAAGTGTTTCAAAAAGGACCGGATGTAAAAGCGATTGTTTCAAATTTACCGGGATTAGAAATTGGCGGTAAAGACACAGCAGAAGCCAGCGCCAATTTACCGATAATCAGACCGCGATCGAATCTGTCCAACATCTCCAGCACGCAGATTGAAATAGGCGCTACGCAAAAATCGCACATCTCAAGAAGCAGCAATAACAGCATCGACAACAAAGATAAAATATCGATAAGCTCGCAACCGAACCACGTGCATTACAATCATAAATACAATAAAAACACAAACGGTAGATATAGCCTGCAGCCGTCTAGGAGTTCCAATTTTTTGAGCCAAGGCGAGGAGGATGTCGACTCTTGCAACGAAAAGAAGCAATACTGCCTCAGGCAATCCATGTCTCATCATTCGATTCACAATTCGAAAAACTTCGATTATAACAGCGAGACGTCTGCCGCTTTAGAAATAATCAAAAAAAATCAAAGACAATACATAGAGGCGAGCCAGAGGAATGGCAAAGAGAGAAAATTGAAGTCTCAGAGCGACGACAACTCGGACATTGCCAAGAGTTATAAACGCGATCATCGCAAATTCTCAATGGGAGATTATTACATAAGAGAGCCTAAAGATGCACAGAAAGCTTATGGCAATTCTTGCAATGGAGATGCAACAAATAAATACAACGGTCACGTTCATCATAGAGAATATAAACGAGATACACCGTCGGTATTATCAAACGATAAGCGATCATATACCTCTTCACAGAAAGACGAATATATCGATTTTCATCCGGAAAGAGATTATATAGATCATCGCATCGATGGAAAGATTATACAAAATGCTCACAAATCCAGTAGAAGAGTGTCTAAATTGCATTTGAGGAATTTTAAAGCAGTCGATTGTGATTCAGAACCTACTAAGCTCACGAGCGAAGAAAAATATAGAAAACCTAGAGTCAAACATATTGATTATACATCAGAACCGAATTCAATCGTAGGCGGTAATAAAAAACATATTCAATATTTAGACAGACCACGACCGACACCTCCCAAAAAACCTGTGAGATTATCTCTGCACAGGGCGCAGAGTATGCAATCTGTAGAGCCAGATATGCAGAATGCAGAGAAATTCTATCTCCACGATCCTATGGAGAGATTAAAGATATCAGACTTGAAGAATAATGAAGAAATACGATTCGCACTGACGAACGGTAAACATGAGAGCGAAAATGAAGGCAAACACAAACACAATTCTGCATATTCGCACAACATCACTAAACATAATTTAAGACATCAATCAAAAGAGTATTCAAAAAGCGAAGAACTCCTCGAATGCCAATCTGAAAAATCGCATCATGACATAATATACGACAATAGAAAAGCCAGCAAGCGTCCTCACGATCAAAAGATGAATCATTTAACAAACGATCATCATCCGAATAATCATGAAACGGATTTAAACAACGGATATGCAAGCTCCAAGAGCGAATCAATATTGTCCATAACAAAATTGCAACAGAAAAAAATGGATAATCATTCGGCTAGCTCTAGAGAAAATTTATACAATACTAAAAACGACAATAGATTCAGTATCGCTAAAGAAAATAATGGTAAAAATCATAAAAACGTCGATTTTATAGAAACGAATAAAACAAACGGACATGCTCATAACGATTACACCGAAACGAATAATGTGACGACGAAGGTCGCTAATTCTCCATTGTCGCATTTTAAATGGTCAACACCTACCATCTTCAAAAATATGCGCATCGATTCGTCGTCAAAGATGAACGGTCATATATCTGATAGCAAAAAGTGAAATCGTTCACGATTATATTAAGATCTCTCTGTGTAAATAAATATATATTTTTTTTATATAAAAATGATTGCCAGGAAATGTGGAATAATATTTAATTTATAATAATGGAATATAAAATTTCAGTCTGATGTATATATTAATATGATAGAGCGTATTTTTCATTAATTTATTTTTTAATATTCGTATTAATAACCACTGTGATATTAATGTTAAATATATATTATTATTAAAATACGTTAAAATATATACATGGTAATAAATTATTTTTAAGTAATAATATATACGCATAATACGATTTTATATTAATTTGCGCATGATTTGTTTCGTTTAGAATATATTGTGAAAAATACTTATTTTTAATATATTTTTATCATAGAATGACGGTTATGAATAAAAATTATATTTAAATACAGTTTTTATTTTTTTATGAAAATAAATTGATTGTTTTTATTTGACAATAAATTGCTTAATTCTAAAAAAATCATTCACTTTCACAATTGGAAATATTTATTAGAGAGACATCTTTGAAAGTATTTAGAATAAAATGAACAACTTGTGATTGTTTTCTATCACTGCTTTTGAAAACGAAGCTGGTTATCATGCGATATATTTCTGTTCTTTGTATAATTATTGATAAAATGTCATCATTTTAAAATCCAGTTAAAATTGAACGCCATTTTAAAAATAAAAACGTATTTTTATTTGTAAAATAATAATCACTAAACTGTAAATCTTATTAAACCGTGTTATTTCAAATCTGCATAAAAAAGGATTTAGCCGTATTTGATATTATAAAAAATATTAAAATAAAATGATCAGAACCACTCTAGCGATAGAATTGTGAACTAATTTCGACGCACTCCATTTTTTATTATGGCAACACTAAAAACTACTGTCAAACTACTCAATGACAGTTGGAGGTTATTGTGTATATATTTAATTATGATTTAAACAATGCAATCATAAATATATAACTATAGAAATATAGAAGGAAAACCCTTAACTATTAATCGAAAATCGGTATATTCTCGATATTTCTTTATACTTTCTAGGAGAACCTCTCTTTCTAGGAGGTCTTTCCTATATTGAAAGGATTGCTATTGTGCAACAAGGTCAATAATCACATGTGACTTGTTGTAAGCAGATACCGCCTAGAGAAGACGAGAACAAATACCGAGGATAACTTCCTCCTACTTGCCTGGAGACTGTCGGGAAGGTAAAATCCGATACTGACAGTGGTAAGGTAAGGTATGGTCTGAGACTCATTCGAGGGTCTGGTAAAGCGCATGGGCCTTACCAAACTCTCGAATGGCAGTCGAGGCCAAAGGAACCTGAGTCT